>JANTFA010146020.1:0-11664 GCA_026413405.1 Phytosciara flavipes | reverse complement strand
CGAATTCGACGTGTTACAAACGGAAGAGTGAAGGCATAAGACCCTAGCAATTCGTCCAGGTCTAATGATTAATGTAAAATTTTCTTGAATTAATGAGGAAAACTTGCGATTTGCACAGGTACTCGTGAATAAGCTAATAGAAATTTCGTATTACAAGTCTCCAGTTATTTTGATTAGACCTAAACGAAGTTTGTGTCAAACATCGAGCTTTATGTTCATACATTTGCCGTCAGTAAATGGTTAGAAAAGTGTAGACTTCTGTCAAAGTTATTTCATTAGAACTTTATGTTTGTTCACATTTTGTTACATCTTTTGTTCAAAGAATCGCCAGAAATCTTTTAACACACATTTCTCTATTTATTAGGCCTGATTTCCACTCAAAAAAGTACTCCGTTTTACCTACGTTTTCACTCCGTTTACGTGACAATTGCTTATGTTAATAAAACAAAAGAACTGTCAAACAAAATCGTTTTCAATTTTTCCTCCGTTTACATGACAGTCCATTGTTTTATTCAACAACTGTCACGTAAACGGAGTACTTTTTTTTGAGTGGAAACCATACTTAAGAAACACTAGGCGAAGGTAATGACTCATTTCTGTCAAAGTTGATGATACTTCAGATGCTTCGACATTTCTGGAGATTCGAAGAGATTGAACGAGGGACTTTTGTTTTCACTCGGGTTGTCATAATCATTTCTCTGAAATGTGCTATTAATGGTTTATACTGCACTTGCTAATGCGGATAAACTACCTAAATGAAAATGATTGTGTACACGTTGCAAGACTGTGAATACTTACACGACGAAATCGTGTCTTTTCTAGAGTCTTAGGGCTCAACAATTTCTTAACAGAATTACTCGATAGGCTCATCCAAATGCCAATAACATCACCACGTAATGCTCGGAATAGGTCAGGTCAAGCCGAAATGGAAAAACCTGATTTAAATTAGGTCAGGTTCAGCTAAAACTTGAACCTGAATTTATTTTTTCAGGTCTGGTAACTTCGTGTTCAGAAGTCAGGTTAGGTTCAAGCTGATCTGATACTATCAGTGCTAATTTTCAGGTTGATCGGACCCTGAAGCTAGCAGACCCAAGATATAATTTAACGTTCAGGCTTCATTCAGGTTCAATTTGAAATCTTAAATTCGTGTTCAGATCAAAATCAAGTTCAGGGTCAACCTGGAATAAAACAAATCAGACCTGACCTGTTCCCGAGCCGAGCATTAATCAGCAGTTTCTGCGATCCATTCCCCTTCAACTGCTGATGTGAGTGTTTTTTGATTTTTGCTAGATTGAGTGAACTATTTTTCGGTTTAATCAACGTGGTCGATTTCAATAAAAGATAGAAGAAAAATGGAAGGAATTGAAGGCGGTCAATGAAACAGTTTCTGTGATTTTAAAATTTTGACGTTTCGCTTAAGTCTCCATTAGCAAATATTAATCTACTCGACGGCTAATGGTAAACAAACCGGGAATCACCCTGTATTATAGTGCAAATGAATGGCTGTAGCAGAAAACCTTTATTATAGAAAGAAAAATATTAGAAAATAAAATACAAAAAAACAGAACGAAAACTCAATCTTATCTGCAAATTGAACCGCACCAAAAACTACACAAACTAGGGGGCAACTGGACATATGTAAATATTTGCTTAGTAAAACTCTTTTTAAAGTGGTTTCGCATTTTGAAATTCCATTTCATATTTTTTTCTTCCTTCGTCTTGTTTTCCTTTCCGAACATTTTTTCTCATTTTTTTAAATCTCTTTTTTGACACATTTTCGTTCACAAAATGCAATAAGTAAAATCTTTTGTGCCGTTGTGCTGGTGTTGTTTATTTTATATAAAAACTGTTCAACGGTCCTGCATTTCCCTATAGACGAGAGTCAACCCGAAAAAAAGAAAGAAATGAAAAGAATCGTGCATTGTATTATCACCGCCAGGATAGAGCTGTTTCGGTCGATAAAAATGGTAAGGTGTCTGATTATGATACGAGTGGTGAATGCTGAATTTGTCTGGGAATTTTCTCTGTTTACCATGCATGTCTGAGATGGAATTTTATTTTCCATTGGATTTTTTTTTTGTTGGTTGGGTGTATATTTACGAGAAAGTGCATGGGATGATTCTCCGATTTTGTCTTATTTTCATTTCGGATATAGTTATTCATGTGCACATATTTATCCTATTTCGTGTACGTGATTTATCTCGTAACTTTTGATTTTAAATCTTTGTCGACATTCTATTTGTTTTGTCAGATATGAATTTCATTAAACAGTGAGCATTACAAAGGATGTTCGGGACGTGCGTGTGTGCGTTTAGAGTACATCAATTCATATAATTGTACTTATGAACCGTTTGTAGGTGGTATTTTGACGGCTAACTGTATTTTGGAATTTAAATTATTTTGAAAGATTATTGTAGATCCTCCTGTCCGAATTGTAGAAGTTACGGCCACATTGTAGGTAATCTGATGTTAGTGAGACCGTTATTATGTTCAAAATATTGAAGTAATAGATTTGACATGGAACTCTAGTTGAAACTAGAGTTTTATAGTTTTCTAGTTTTATATCGAAACTTTTGTTGATTCCTAATCTTGGTATAAACAGAAGAAGCAACCGTACGAGTTGTGTACGACATATAACTCGTCGTCCATATAAGGTATACATTTCAAAACTCAAAACTCTGCACTTTGCATCTTTAAATTATTCCATCCCTTGTTAAAATTGCTTACAGCAATTCCGTACAGTCTCGTACGAAATCTAATTTGAAAATCAACAAAACCAAGCTTTACTCGAGATATAGACCAAAAATGATAAAATCCAAAATGGCCACTGGCGGCCATCTTCTAAGCTCACCAAACAATTCTATCGTTTCACGCTTAATTTATTATGTTTTAAACAACAAAAAATTAACAAAATTCGGAGATATGGACACAAACCTCTACCCACTGTACGGCCGAGCAGCTAACTCTTAGGTCTTTGACTTCCGAGCTGGATTGGTGAGGCTAATGCATATCGTCTGCCCCATTCATCGATTTCGTATAAAATCATTACTTCTGGAATTTTATGTGAGAAATCTCAACTAGACCCCGGAAGTTGAATTAGTGATCATATCTCTAGTTCCTTTCGACAGATTTAGCTCATCTTCGAAAATACAAATCTAGGAATAAGGTCTCATCGATTTTGGTTTCATTTTAATCAAGCTATAGCGTTGACAGACAAACCGACAGCTTAAAAGTTAGAGCTCATAGAGTCATAGGCCTAAGTGGAGGTGTTCGGCCGTACAGTGAAGGTAGAGTTTTTTTCTTGCCAATATCTCGAGTAAATTTCATCCGAGTTTTTATGAATATTTCGAAAGGAATTGACGACCGTAAAGCTTTAATATTGTTTTCGGTTATCTAAGAAAATGCCTGGCAGCCGCCATTTTGGGCTTTAGTGTTTATAAATGAGACTTTCGGAACTGCTGAAAGCAATTTTAGCAAGGGACGAGTTTAAATGAAATGATTTAAAGATTCAGTTTTAAGATGTATGCAAGGACTATTTTAAAATTGTTTTTGAAAAATTTTAAGAATTTTAGTGAAATTTAAAAAAATTTTGAGAAATAAATTTTGGGAATTTTTTGAGAAATCGATTTCTCAAAGTAGTCCCTGGATGTATGCCTTCTATAGACATCGAGCTATATACACTGCACTACTCGTACGGGTTCTCCTTATGTTTTTATTGCTGCTTTGGCATCTAGGGGTGACCACAGACGGTTTGCCCTTACTCAGTGATCCGAATTCGACGTGCTACAAACGTAAAATTGAAAGCGTAAGGACCGCGTACTTCGGAAGGATCTAAATAGTAATTGCAGAAAATGTCCTTGTCAGCATGATGAGATTTTAAGTCTTGAAATTTTTGTTTGAATCTGCCATTTTTGAGGTCGAGTTGTTAGATGAATTAAGTTGATAGTCGTCGAATGTAAGACAGGTGCACATAAGGGTACATCTACAAATGACTAGTTCTGTTTTTCCAGTTCCCCATAGTCCACGTTTTTTCTATACCTTTGTCATAGCGTGTTAGCGTGTCACACTTCGCCAGTCCACCTTCAAAGTGTACGTCATTTGATGGATGTCACCTAAAACATTCTGTTTTTTTGCAGAGAATGTGAATAATCGACGTGATCTACTGTTGTGTGAACGCATCTTACATAATGCAATATTTGAGTAATTTAGTGTAATAACGACCAACTCTATCCATACTTTGTCGTTATTGACATTTGCTTTCAGCCATTGGCCACTTTCACCGATAAAATCCACGATAATACAAAAAAACGAAACTGCATTTTGTGAATTTGATTATCATAACAGCATGACTACACGACCAACAACAAAAATTGTTCATTAGAAAGCCAACACATATGTTACATCACAATCGAACATGTTAAATGCTCAATTATCAAGCAATATAATGGCGAAGAATTCAAAAGATTTTCATTCAATTTCCTGCATTCCCAACAGAACAATCGATTAAACTTGGAGTAAATAGTAACCATTTCAATGCGGGCATGTTTGAATGGTCTACATTCACCAAATCATGTGGATGAATAATGGTGGAAAATAAAGAACCGCATGGCATGTGTTGGTAAACCTAATCGTTACGTTGCACCTGATCTCACTTCCTATTTTCAGATATTCACCGATTTCAATACTCTGAAGTAATTGATATCGAGGCGACGACGACGACGTTGGTTATAGGTTCTCATGTGTTGTGCGAGAGCCACAGCAAAACCACTTAACTTAGATATTATTACCAAATAAAACACCTCCTCATTCCAAACACTATTACATTGCATATCCACTTTACACTCCAAAAAGTTTATTTTCTTTTCAAACGAAAAATTGTAACCGGATACGCTAACTAGGTATACAACGTATTCGTTTCGTAGCATTTCAAGAATGAAATGATAGAATGAACGAATTTAAAAAAAACGATGTTTGGCACATCCTACTAAATTTCTGTGTGTGTGCGTGTGCGTGTGTCTGTGTAGTTCTCAAAGACCCATCCAACCTGGCCGCTGTGCAATAGTATAAAAACACGAATTGTGTGCGTGTGTGTGTGTGGGTTACCTACACAGATCTATTGAAACTTTTTTTTCCCTCTGAAGATTTAGATTTCATTAGGAAATATGAGAGATCGACATTGATATATAAAATTTGGAATTAGTCGCATCATATTACATTCGACTTTTATATAACATTTCATACGAAAAATAAATCGGTGTGGTTTTCTGGTGGTCGGTCGGGTCCGGTCAGTGTGGCATTCAACTTGATGAGTTTCTTCTTTCTTTCTTTCATAGTTATATTTGGGATGTACCTAATAGACGTTAAGTGGTTTGGTTACAGAGACAAACAAAATCTATTTCAGTAGTTGGGAATGACGAGAAAAATGTGTGCTCATGACTAGTTTATAAGGTGAACAAATATTTGATGTGAGGGATTTTATATTACATTTTGCTGAAGTGTAGAAGAAACAGCGAAAAAATTATCATAACAACGATCGTAATATTATTTAGTAATCGACACCCAGCAAATATTATATAAACCAGACCACATTATAGTGGAACAGAATATTTTGCAATCACTTTACCAGACACTACACAGGACAGCTATAGAAAAAGGATTTCGTATCCCTACATGTATGTGAAAGACCTAATTGCCCTGGCTTGTCGTTTGAAAAAGTTTAGCATTTTTAGTTGAAGAGGGAAAAGTTTGCATTCATTTGAATTATGCGCTTCAAAAAATCCTATGGAATTTTACTAAACTTCAGCAAATAATGTTAAAGTTCTCTGCATAAGAAAATTTCGTAATTCATGTTTGAGATGTGAGGTGCGAATCACTGGGATGTGAGATGTGCGCCGGCTGCATCACGTTTCGGGACATCGGTGCCTCTGCTCGGTAAATTTTGGAGTTCGTTTTTGCATTTAACGAGCAGAAGCACGTAGAGCAGTGTACGTAGTAACTGCTTCCAAATTGTTGTTTCAACGAGGAGGAAGGAGGAACGTAATGTTCTATTCTTGGCGAATCGGCCGATTAGTTTCGAGTAGACGTGGGCGCAATCGCCGCCGAAAAAAGAGCTAAAAACGACCTCGCCGCCGCCGAGACATTAAAATCGGCTAGCCGATTAGCGCCGCCGCCGGTGTAAATAAAAACACTCAGCCGCCGCCGCCTTGTGGTTTTAAGCAAAAAGCTTTGGTAATTGACATTTCTACCCATCATGTAGAGCTATCCAAACCGAAGATAACACATGTTAAAGTATCAGTCTCCAAAGCAATTTGCTTAAAAATGCATCCATAATGAATCCAAAAGAGTCTGAGACCTGACCTACATTTCCATTCCTAAGCTATTTATTGTTTGCTGGTATGATTTGATTGAGTGTACTCCAATGAAGTACTGTTCCATACACCCGTCGGGCTTTACTTAAGATTAGTTATTGAATGTTCGCAGTTTAGTTCTCGCTCCCCAAAATTCCCCATATATTTAATTAGGAATTAGAAAGTCTCTTCTCATACCATGTCCGTATATACATCAATCACCTTAGCCCGACAATGAATTGTGTGAATAAGATGTCTCGCTCAGATTTGTGTAAGCGTTTAGTAAATGCAAGTTCAAACAACCGCTTATACATGTCCCCACCCTCTCATCAATGTAATCAATAACAATGAAATTGCCCGAGTTAACGCATAATTGTGTAATGCTTAAAGCGAACGTAACGTGAGCCCCTTCCTTGATTAGCAGTTACAGAGTTAAATTGAATTCAGTTATTTATTCGATAAAAAAAGGGATGTAATCGAGGACTTGACATGTGAACATGGGGGTAGGCTACTTGATTGTGATGGGAAACAGTAAACAGTTGTGAATTGGAAGTGTCAGCATAAATTGTGTCGGATAAAGTATCTCAAGTGTCGAAAGTTTAGAATATGGAGGCATCCACTTGTGAAATTTGGAGCTGAATGGAACGCTTTCTTTCGTCCAATGGTTTTGGCAAGATTCTGATAGTTGTGTTCTATTTTGCGCTATAGCTCGTAGCTATTTTTCGACTTGAAAACTTAAAGTGTTTGAAAAATGGAGAATCAGAATTTGTGTGAATTGTCACTAATATCGCTTCATGTGGACAGTCGTTCTTGAGTTTATAAGGGATGACAAATGATCTGTAAAAGTGTACGACTATACCTATACCGTTCTAAGAACGGCGTTCTTAAATGACTTCCTACTGTCTGCCGTATAAACGTGAAGAAGTTTTTCTCATTAGAGGAGATAGAACATCAGGCCTCTCCCAATGATTGATAGTTTGAAAAGACGAAAGCTTATTGAAGCTTAAGAGTTGCACCAACGAAATTTCATTCCAATGCTAACCAAATTGATTTACTTTATCAAAGCAAAGTCGATCAGAAAATGTTATAAAAATGTTATAAAAACATCCATATTTTCCGTCATCAGGCCCATATCCCGTCCTATACAATGTATTTGAAACCACCCACACCCTACGTACATCTTTTAAGACCCGTACGAAATAAAACGGTCCGATGCTTTCACTCTTAAGTGACACGTCGAATTCGAGTTTCTGAGTAAGGGTAAATCTTCTGTGTTCACTCCTAGTTGCCAAATCAGCAGTTAAATAAATGTCCAGCCGCATGTCTGTCATCACAATAACTTGAGTGAGTCGAATCCAATTTAAATAATTTTTCCCTTAAAAGTAGTCAAAGATATGAGGCCAAGCTCGAAGATGGGCATTTTCGGACGGTCCATGCCTGAGGTTAGAACCCTTCAGCGTTTCTTGAGCATACGAAAAAATACTGGAAGTGTAAACAGGACAGCAGATCATCATAGGTATTGACAATACCAATCCAGAATCGGAGCAAGAGACCTTAGAGTAAGACTTAGTGGGCCCTAAGTGTATCTTCTTTGACAGTTGTCGGGGAACTGAAAAAATGGTAGCCTCGAGTAAACTTTACTTAGTTTTGGTGAATTCTTTTCAAAACTTAGCTTTAAATTTAGACTTCGTACGTGACTTTTGAAATGGAATGGTCGAAAGATGCATTTTTGTTCAATCGCCAGGTCTGATACGTAGAACTCGAGCTTCATACGCAAGAGGTCAAGCTCCGGTCGGTGCTTACAACAAAAATGAAAACAATTTTTCTCCTCGGTCCATGTTTAAATTTATGTTCAAAAGTGTTAGTCACTGACTCCTTTGAGGCTCTGCTTTTACGCATTTTCAACGATTGTAGTTGCAGCGTAGCTTTATGATGCCTTTTATGAACAAATAGCTACATGCCGTGCACTACTTGTACGGGTTCTCGTTATATTCTTTTCCTTAATCAACAATATTTCGAGAAAACAGTCAGAACATAGCTGTTTCAATTCCGTTCTCTTTTCGCCGAACCCACTAATGGAGGACATCATATCAAACCCAATATTAAAAGTGAAAAGTTGAATTTTTCTCCTGAAAAATGTTTTTTCACCGTAACACACTAAACAAACTCTAAGACAATATGCATGCTGCCACCACAATATTCGATTTGTTTGATTTGTTTTTTTTTTCTTCATCTACAGATAGATAATGTATGTAAAACATCGGATTGACAATAATCATAGCGAACAAATTGGTGTTCATTTCACTTTCATTCCACATCGAACGCCCAAGCCACTTTCCTTAAGTTGTTTACAATTACTCACCGAGCCTTACTCAACGATCAAACCATTTTCAAATAAACACACGTAAATTGTGCACCAAAATATTATAACTTCATCTCATAAAACGACATGAACGGGAGACATATCGGAGAAAAAAAAATTTTTTTTTTTCGTCTTATTATGTTTAAACAGATTTGGCAACAAACAACATTTCCTCTATCGACTAGAGGAGCAGAAGATGAAGATGATGAAAAAAAATCGAAAAATTTTAATTTTGTTTGCATAACAATGTTCATGTGATGTATTTTACGGTAGGTGCAAACACCATTTTTATGGTAATCTTCACTTCGGTACAAGCAGCTATCGGATTGATGTTGATTATCGAAAATTTGTTTGAAAAATATACATCTGAAGATGACAAAAATTGAATATATTTCAAGCCCAGAATGAGGCAGAGAAGATGAAAAAAACTCCCGTGTATATTTTGCGTGTTATTTACATATTTGCCTACAAGAAAAGGTATATATTTGGGTATTGAGATATGCACATACAATTTATATGATGTAATGTCTTTGATGAACGACACTGTCGTCGTTCTACGTGTCTGGGATATTTGATTTCGATATTTATTTGAAGACAGACCGATGATGCAGGCAGGCACTCGATTAACAAAAATTTTTGGTTTTCACACTTACTTGCGAATCTGGGGTCATTTGCTGTCGATCCGTACCATCCGGCTGAACTTCTCATATCCGTATAATGTCCAGCTAGTGATAGGTTGTCCGTTGGGCCACAGTAACTCTGTACGCCGGGACTGTGGTATAATGTACCCATTCCGTAGGGATTTGCCATACTTGAACTAGGTCCTAATGCACTTGGCGAATTTACACTACTTCCGCTTGAATTTGATCTGAAAGAATGGAACGAATTTACAAAAATGTGGAATTGACTTTTGACTTTTAGTTTTGATAGGAAAATGTGTTTGTTAGGTGTAACTGAACTCTTTTGACGCGGTATATGCCCTGACTGTAATGACATAATTAGGCTAATCATTTGTTATTGACTTCAACGACAGAAATGAGAGATAACGTTCTTGCAGTGTCTTATATTGTAGCAAAATGAATGGTTTAACAATCGAAGTAATAGATTTTATATCAAAGACCTTGCTTTAAACAAAGGAAGTAACAAACTGATGAATTACATTCGGAAACATTAGCGGTTATTAAAAGAACATCATCTAATAGTCGAAATGAAACGCAGATCTGTGAAGTTACCACCGTAGTTGTGTGTCAAGCTTTAGAATTCGGTCATCTGTACTTTATGAGAAAGCAAATTCAATGTGACATCAAAATTGATATTTAAAAGTCAGAGGCGGAGGTTAAGTTTATCATGAAATCTGATGCATAAATGAAATATTTCATCAAAATAGGCGACCGACGCCGAGGCTCACAACTTAGGGATTTTCTTCATGTTTTGTCCGTTGACAAGTGGATCATCACAGGTTTTGAGTGTATTTTGATTATGGGTACGCGATACAACACGTGATTTGTGAAGGTCAAGGCTAAGAAAGGTTACACAAATTGTTCGGAGAGCAACAAATCTAAGACCTTGGTACGAACATGTGACGCAAAACACCACGAAACCCTGTGTGTCTCCACCTATCTCATAAAAGTTCATGTTTTGAGGAGATAAGTGATGTCCAAGGAAACGTGACTGTACTTAATAATTCCGAGCTCTATTGCGTGACTGAGGGGATGGTAAAAAATTCAATAAAATAAGGTGACGTCATTTGTGTACGGCTCCTAAATACATACTAAACGGGCCAAATCCAATATATTGTTCAATCTGCTTCATACAGCATTGTACGGAACGAAGAAATTTTATTATTTACTTTGTCGCACTAGTGCGATAAAACTACATGAAATTCCTTTACGAAACTGTTCTAGGTCCTAGGTCCTAGGATCTAGGTCCGAAATGAGGTAAAGTGTTCAATGAGAACAATTGTAATTAAGAGTAACAAATCAATATCAGTAGCTCGAAATGGGGTTAGTCGTGACCCTAAAGCACGATACGAATTCTTTTTATAATGACTATTGTTAAATCTTCACAGCCGATATGCAACCACGCAATATCAGCTAGTACTTGACTTTGAAATCTTTAATTTCGTTGGATTTAACACGGCAGTGCTGAGTAAGCCAGGCAGGAGTGGACGAATTTGCTCTCACTCGAAATTCATTGTGTTCATTGTGATGAAGTCAACTGCTCATATCTCTAGGTTCATCATTTGACTTTTCGGAAATGAACCACTCCTGCCTGTTTTACTTAGCACTGCCGTGGTTTTAACATAGACTTTTATTTTGACTTTATTTAGACTTTGAGGGGGTACTTAAGGGGTAACTTGTATCAAACATCAGGACGAATTGATAAAAGATTGCCACATAAAAAATCAATTGTCATATTACATTAGCCAGAGCTTATTCTTTCGTCGTTGCAAATATAAATCAACATAGAACGTTGAACTGAACTTGTGTCCTATTTAGATTTTATAACTTCAATATTTAGGGGAAAGTTAAACTTCTTCCTTTCGAAGCGCTAATACATCATGCACGCAACTGCACAAAATTGGAACGACGTTGTCGTTGAGTATTATGTTCACAAAAATACCAAACACACTTTCAAGCTGTTCTTTTCTTCGCTATTTAACATTTCAAATGTGCGATTACATCCCCAACGATAACAAAAAACTTGGTAATGAGGCATCTTGCGCCAGCGTCATTCACAATGACTCGCAAAGTGTCATTTTCCTTATTCAAAATGTGACATTTTGTGAATCATTGTGAATGACGCTGGCGCGAGATTCCTAGCAGCCATGAGTTAGTTACATACACTCGCGTGGTATTAGTCAAACGTCAAACCATCTGAAGACGTATACGGCCCTTTTGTTTGAATGGATCAGCTGAAAAGCAGAAACAGCTGAAACCAAATGTTTCACTTATT
>JANTFA010146009.1:0-11664 GCA_026413405.1 Phytosciara flavipes | reverse complement strand
TTGTAGAATACAAAGAAATAAGGTGTAAATTTGACATAGAGAATGGAGACTCAGTTTGCTAGAGAGAGTATTTTATAAGTATATTACTCTACTTGGCAGCTGTCGACTATGATCACTTTTGCTTGGAGTGCGTTGCTGAAAGAAAAAATGATATTCTATGCCGAAGTTATAACAAATCTTTTGTAAAGGGAAATTCGTTACCATTTTTGTTGAAGAAAGAATATAGTTGCTAACGCTCTAGGTAGTCACGACGTTATCATTATTTGTTTGTAACCATTGTTGCATTTGCAGAAGAGAAACTGAACTAGTAATGCATGAAACAGGCGCGCCATTATCATAGTCACTTTGTTGAATCTAGTACTTCATTAGTTTTAAGATTAATTTTTTGCCCACATAAAGACAACATTTGTTTGAACTTCTTCTTCATTTTTGTCGTTGTTGTCGCTAGCAGACGACTGTATTAATTCAGGATTAAATACCATATGCATGTACTCGGTTTTTAACGTTTCACATAGGAGTGTTCATGCCCATAAGCAGAGCTATACGTCTAGGAACCAACCCCGAAAGTTGGGTTCCATATTAATTATTGTGTTCCGCGAAGTGTGTATACGCAAGTCTGTATACTGGAGAGGTAATACCAGTCAGATAGTCGGCAGATCTGGTGGCTGGCGAATTTTTTGTGTGTAAAATCCAAATTATATACATTACTGAAGGTATAATGCTCACCGGATCTTAAACTTCACGGAACTGGAGTTTCAAGTGAATTTCCTGTGTCGTTTACAACATGTCGTATTTACGCAAGGCTATACACTAAAAGGGTCTTACCAATCAGGTCATCGGCTGCCACATCACTTTTCACCACGCCAGACGTCCGAGGTGAGTGTTTTTATATGCGAAAGATATGACACCATTTATCTGAAAAAATGATGGATGGCATCACTATATGCCTTGCATAGGCCTTGCCATCTACCATTTTTTCAGGTAAATGATGTCACACCTTTCCTAAACAAGAAAACTCACCACAACCTACTTTGTATGACGTGGTGGAATTTTTGTATGAAAAGTGGTGTGTCAGCCGATTACCTGTTTCGCAAGACCTCCTAGGTATGTAGCCTTGGACGGCGCAACCTCTCTCAGAAAACGAAACCAACGGAAAGTAAAAACTTATCTTGAGATTGAATGTATTTTGAAATATTTGCCTATTGCCTGGTTCTTCGACATGTAATCGAAGAAATATTTTCCTTCAACATTAAAGAGCCTCTTCTGACGACTTTCTTTTACAGAAAAAAAAATCATTTTTCAAAAAAATATGCCAAAAGATCAACGACAATTAGTGACACAATTTCGGTATTACACACACAGTGTGTCCATGAAAATCCAACGTGACAACAAAAAATAAAATTCATTTATTGGTAACTTCTGGTAGTTACCAGCCTTATTTTCACCACTCCAAGTGTCAAACGGCTGATGTAAATGTTCGTTTATATTCCTATTTGGTTTTTGTTCGCAATCTATAAAATCTATTTACAAATTGCACAAAGAATATCTAAAGGAATGCAGTGAAATGAATGCTACTTGGGTGCAATTGTGTCTGTGGTTACGATCATAAGGTTCGGTGATTTAATTCAGTGAAATAAATTGAGAAGAACTTGAATTATTGTATTCGTCGCAAAAAAAGGAATTTTTCGCCATTTTATTGGTGATTTAGAGGTAAAATTTTGATTATTCATTTGAATCCTTGAGGAATGGAAACGGAATTCCGATGAATCGTCGCGGGCACAATTATAACATTGACTGTGTTGACAGAATTAATTTTTTGTTCTCGCTAAATTTATCATGCAGTTTACACACATCTAACGTTCAGTGTTCGAATCGAAAAAAAAAAGTTTTGTCAAGAGAGTCAACTGTATTACAGTTTTCAATTCGAACGACGAAAAAAAAAGTTTCAATAAAATCTTAAATTGCCCGCTTCCGATTCACTCTGAGGGGCGTTGCTTTGGTCTCAACGGGTTTTATTTTTGGCCGTTGTGTTTTTCCATTAGTTCTACACAATAAAGAACTTTCGTATAGCTTTTACTGAAAGTTCAGTTTTGTTTACCAATTCCACATAATACAAGAAAATGACATATTGCATGTGAGGCCATGTTTACATTTCACGCTTAGTTTGTTTGTGGGAAAAATGGAATGAAGGAACGTGTGTGAACAATGATAAAGAAAAATCAACATTTTAGTAGAAGAGCCCGACGTTTTAGTGTAACAGTTTCTCCTCGTTACAGATGAGTCCGGCAAAGGCTTCCACATCCGCTGACCCTATGGTCACAACGACCGAATTAGTGAAAACAGTCTCCCAAACCGAAAGCAGTAAAAAGGAAAAAGATGAGCCAACCAAAAAGTCAGTCGATTTCAGTCCACTAGGTGACGACCAGCTGAATAAGGGAAAATTGTGTGATGACAAGTTGAAACTTGAGGTAAGACTTGATTGACACTCCGACAAAATGGTAGACCAAAAATCCGTTTTCAAACAATTATGTTTCAGCTCGCACCAGTTCAAGAGGAAGTACTTCTTGGATCCGTGACTACACTCAGCAGTCCGGCTCTACGCAGCAGTGCTCGCGTTATACAGAAAATGAAAATGGACTCAATACGACCGGTTTCGCCATCACAAAATGATAAGAAAGGTTATTGTCTTGCACATCGTTAATCGGAGCCTTGTTCATTTATCGATTTGTTTGTGCGTTACAGATTCTAGCAAAGATGACCGACCCACACAGAAGACACCAGTGCAAACGCGACCGTTGCGCGTAATATGGACGAATATTGAACGAAATCTGTTTTTCGAGGCGCTGAACGAGTTCGGCAAAGACTTTGATGCCATTTCACATTATGTTAATGTTAAGCAGCGTCGTAAAAGTACGACAGATCCAACATATAAGACGAAAGACCATGTTCGATTCATTTATTATCAGACATTTCACAAAGTCATCAAGTATCTTCGTTTCTCGGATGGTGAGTTGTCTTCAAAAATTTTACCTTTGTATTATGTTGGTTTTGGTTTCACAACATGAACTTTGTGTTTCCGTTGTGTTTGCTTTTCACATAAATCGGCGATAGCTTAATGTCACGATCAACTACCATTCCATGTGTCACATTGTCTGAAGAAAAGTCTCGACCCCTAGTCGATGAAGGGCAAAAGGCAAAGTCATGGGAATGAAAAATGTTTGACGATCACATCTGCCAAAATTTTTTATTTTCACATTTCATCACTCTGACCTCACGTTTTCAATGTCAAAATAAAGAAAATTGTGTGACTGTCATCACATCACATTTTAAACTCCGCCAAAGTTTTGTTTTCAAATTGACGAAATTTTAGTAGCAGACAACACAACACTGTAAATGAAGAATGAATCAACGGCTTCCAAATTGTTGCTTTCGGTTCTGAATGCAATTCTCCAACACGAGGGGGTAAGAACTAGTGGAAGTGTTGGAACAGTTCTCGAACAAAAAGTTGAATTTTTGAGACAATTTTCGACTAATGATTCCCCCCTCGCTGCAACCCATCATCCATCAAAACAACAATTTGGTGATATTCGCAAACTCGCTAGTGTGTTTTTGAGCAACAAGCCTCCACCTTAGGCTCGCATGTAGAATTAGCAAATTTTGGATAATTCTAAGAAACTTGTGAAAAACAAGCCTTGGAAATTTATTGCTCAAAAACACACTAGTGGTTTCGCCTTCATCATAAAGTTGTTCGCTCATGTAGTGAACTACTTTCTCACTATTTAATGTAACCCCATTCACACCATTCAGTGTCTGTCTCTCCAACTTCCATAAAAGTTATGAGGAAACACAGTACTGTCGCAAGCCATGACTTTGGCTAGTTTGCTGGCTACGAATGCTATTTTACATCCATTGGTCTTCTTTTGATCAAAGACTATAATTGTGGTGTTGAATGAGTCACAGGAACAGTTACAGCAACTTCATCCTACTCACACGATACCAAAATCTTTTTCCAATAAATTTAGTCGCTGACGACAGAATCAATTCAAAACGAAACTCAGAACCGCAACGAATAATTTTTCTTTCTTCCCTTCTTGCAGACATAAAGAAACACGCACAGGAACTGTATGCACTCATTAACTACGGAGAAATGCGTAAGAAATTGGTGTTTGTTAATGCAAAGGCTTGCATGAAACTGAAGGAACTCGTCTACCATGGTTCGGTTAGCATTCGCGTAAAAGGAAAGAATATTCGCATCAAAACGCCATCGTGCAAAGCACTTCGCCAATTGAATCAAATGGAAGGTAAGAACCGAATTGAATCGAAAATGAGAAATTTTCAAACCAATTTTTTGGCTGATCTTCTTACAGAATGGCAAGAGGAGATAAAACTTCCATCGAAAGTGGATGTCTATCTGAAACCGGCCAATGTGGATTCGTGGGGGCGTGTTCAAACGTTAGCACAAAATCCTCGTGTTAAGACGATATTGCCA
Organism: Phytosciara flavipes; assembly: GCA_026413405.1. Classification (NCBI taxonomy): domain Eukaryota; kingdom Metazoa; phylum Arthropoda; class Insecta; order Diptera; family Sciaridae; genus Phytosciara; species Phytosciara flavipes. The sequence continues at coordinate 7,175 of JANTFA010146009.1, read as the reverse complement.
TTACAAAAACGTGTGCTGAGTTTGCTGAAGACGTTCGAGGTGCGGTGGAGAAGCCGAGATATCCGTTTGGTATGTTGCTTTTCGTTAAAACCTCAATATTCATACTGACCACTTCACCATTTTTAGTGCGAACAAACGATGAACCTTGCGGCAAATCAAACGTCCACAAACAGCAAAAATTCCTCAAATGAGATTAAACATCACATCGATCCCGACACATTTCAAACGTTCAAAAATTCCGAATCAATTTTCTGCCTAGCACCGCCAGTTGACACAACCATCCATCGGCCAATGGTCAATCTGGCTGAGTTCATGAGCAGCAACAGCATCTGCCTGAATTCATACGAAGATCGTATCGGTGTAACGGTAAAAGGTGAATCTCTTTGCACGGAACGATTGAATGTGCTGAAAGAAATTATCAAAACATCGAAGCGGCAACGTCACGATAGCGGTGCGGAAAAGAAAACGGTTGACGGAAAGAAGATCAAAACTGAATCCGACACAAAAATCTCAGACTTGTGTGGTGCGGACAAAAAAGACGATACGGATGGTCAGTGCTCGGGCCAACAGGATGTTAGTGGTGGACTGACACCAACCCCTTCCACATCCAACACATTCGACATTGATGGGATTAAGCACATGGATTCGCTGTTTGACGACCCAGACAAAAAAGATCCGTTCTCGATGGACATATCATTCACCATAACAAATGAAACGATGGACAATAAAGATGAAATCAAATTGATTGACATCAAAGAATTCATTACCAGTTCGACTGATGGCGACAACGTTGATGACACAAAAATTGTGATAGTTGAACAACCGCGAACAAGTGAACCGAAGACAAACAAGAAGAAATGCACGAAAAAGAAAACCGCCGACGCACGTAAAGATCACTTTCGGCCGTTGCTCAATGACGATGTAATACGGGAAATAAAACGCGGCTGGACTATAACGAATGTGGGTGATTTGACCGTTGGCGACTTGTACATTATGTTCGGCAAAGACTTTAAAGTCAGCCTGGAATATAAGTGGATCGAACCGATTAAGACTGACACGACTACGGGAAATAATGAATCGATAGCTTCCACAGACATTGTTCTGGAACCAGTCAATGTGCAGAAAAAAAATGATTTGGGAAATAAACTGAAACAGTTGCTGGCATTGGCGAATATGACTGATAAAGTTAAGAAGAAAAGCAACTGCTCATGCGGCCATTTCTGTGATAATAGACTGAATAAGTCTCGGGTGAGTTTTTTTTTCGTTTGTTCACAAATTCATGTCTTGATACAGTCCAGCCACTTGAAAGTTCAGCCTCATAAAGCTTCTTTAAACTTCTTTGAACCACCAGAAAAACCATTATCCTCAAAACATGACCCCGCGTGATCCTCACCATTTTCAATATTTTCCAGAATTCAACTGAAGTGTTTCCACGAAGTTTCGTATCCAACAAAATCTATCCATCGTCACATAACGACAACGGACTCTTCCGACAGCCAGTTTTACCATTACGTGGAGGATTGTCTCACATTGAGGCATACAAACTCAGCTTAAACGTAAGTATCATTTACAATCAATCAAATCATTATCGTCGAGCAAAACGTGATGCCAACATTTTTCGTAACAGTCGCGCAATAAGCAATCACGTTGGCTCAAGTCTCGCAACAATCGACCGTCAAAGCAAGTGATTGTACAACGTATTCTTCCACTACAACCCGGAATGACGCAAAGTGTTGTCACAGCTGGCATGGACTTTATGACAAATGGTATCATTCGACCGAATGATCTGACGTCAACCGTTTCGCGCGAAACAAATCATTTGAAAAAGTCATTTTCAAACAACAACGTCGATTTGCACAAGGCCAGTAAAAGTGCGGACGATGTCGATACAGTTGCAACGATTTCATCGGCAACGGTGACTACATCCGACAAATCAATCGAAACGGCCACCAGCTCATCCAATTCGGTTATCGAAATAATCGACGAGTCCCGATCACCAGAACAACCGCAAAAGACAACCGAAGTCGATGACGATGCGTGCATACAATCGATTATGGATTTGTCGTTGCCATCTCATATGTCGTCCAACGGCACCAACATGGATGAATGTAAAGTCGGTTCTTTTTTTGTAGCTGCAGACGATAAACCGCTTAATTTGACAGATTTCTCGTACAATCATCCGCCAATGAGTCCTATGACAATATTGCGGCAATCGCCAACCGATCCGAAATGGTTCGAAGAGAATGTAAATGATTTTTCATTGAGCAGCTTCTTGGGACAATTGGACTCGGCATGCGATGCGGACAAACGAAGAAAATCGCCCAATCGAGATGTAAGTAAAATTTCATGATAAACTTAACGTACAGCAGCTGCTGGATGGTGAAAGAGGGGTAAAGGAAACACTCCCAAATAAGCCAAAAATTCACCAGGTCAAAAAGTAGTGATTCTCACCCCTCGGCTTATGGTTCTTATTATAAATTCTCCACCAATTTATATCGAATCACTGTCGTAGGTGTCATAACTTATCTTAAACTAAATGTCTACGCCAATCTCCTATTTGATTCGTTGATTCAACTAGAGTGAAAGGCGGATTCTTTCAACTCCCTGCATCCAATACTCAAAATTTGAATAGCCATGAATATTACCACGAATTGATTCCACAGTCTCTGAAACCATGTGAAGAAAGAGCCGTCCAAGAGCTCAAATACAAAAGTCGTGCAACAAATGGTTTTCGTGCGGGCCAATGGAACAGCCTGGCATATAGGTTTGAAATCGGTTCCTGGTGAGGGACGAAGATGTGCGTCGACTCTCGATCTTGCATTTTGTACGAACTTTTCCCCATTTCTCTTATGCTTCGCATGATTAATCAGAAAAATCATAAAGACTTTCAAAAACCCGTACGTTGATCGCGCGATTGAAACAGCAGTTAAAGGCTGAGTCAGATAAAAACCCAATGCTTCACAGTCGCAGTACCCCAATAACGTGACGTAATTTGGGTACGGCCCCTTGGTACAACCAACCTCGTCCTGATTAATGTACGGAAATTCCTGTCTCAGAAAGATCCGAATGAAAAAAATTGTCTTTTGAAAGCCTTGGAACACCTTTACAGGAATGAATACAAACCTTACATCGAGACCGTAAATTTTTTGTTCTCGTTTTCAGGCTGAAAGCAGCAATTTGTCAACTATAACCGAAGGTAGTGTCGATTATATGATGAAATTCGAACAACTGGCAAAGGAGATGATACATCAGGAACAGACGCTGAAGAAATAGAATTGATTAGACTCAGAAATTTGGAATGGATTCATGCAAGAGAATCAAACAACCATAATTGTCGGTTTCATATTGTAAACAATACCTAACTTTATCAAATTGATGTAACGCATTCAAAATAAAAAGCAGAAAAAAATATTTTTTAAAAACAGACGAAAGAAAAGAAACTGTTTTGATTTGTCTAACCTTCGTAGAACATCTGCGAAAATTAGATTAAAATTCGACGGATATGTTTCCAATGTCGACTAAAAGCATTTTTGAGTCCCATCACATGTAACAATGTAACAAGCCCTGAACAATATCTGGATTTTTAATCGTGTCTCGTAGTTTCCATGAAAATAATCTTTTTAACAGAATTTGCAAATCGTCAACGCACTCCAAGCAAAGGTGATTGTAGTTGACAGCTTAAGTAGTGCTACTTAATTGAAGTTGACCTCGATGAAGACATAGATTCGAAATTTCCGACTAGGTATACGAAATCACGAATGTAAGAATCTAGGTTTTCATTAGCTGCACAAAATATGTGTATTAGAAACAACATCTAAATCAGAACGTGTCGGTTATCTTTGACGCTACGCATAAATAGTTTTATTGTGTAATGACAGGCGTCCGTATAGGATAATTCACACAGTATGTGCGCTTCAGATTCAAAAAGAAAACGCAAACATATTTGTTTTGACGCACAGTTTTCGTATGATGATAGAGTTGAATTGACAAAAAGTCAGTTCCAAATTCAAATATTTTTGGCGCACTCATGGCTTGAATCTAGCTATCTACGAGGGAAAAGCTTGTATTTCAAACCAAAGCGAGGGATATAATCCCCCGAGTGGATAACCTAACTACACCGTAGAAACGTTTCCGCTCATGCGATAAAGCAGTTATCATCATACAATGGGAACAGTCGAGGCTTGCCAATAATCTACTATTACTCAACAAAGCAACCAAGAAATAAAGGAAAAATTTGCAGAGTGAAGTCCGATTTCTCACCGCAGTACGTTGAGTACAGATATTTATAACTTCTTCAGTTCACACAATAAAGCAATTTAAAGCTAACGTATTAAGTATTATCGCAGTAATGCTAGCGGGTAATGCCTGGCAGCCATACTTGTTTATACAGTGTACCTGTAAACGTAAACCAATTACCAGAGGTATCATCCATTAAGTACGTCCGCTGTGTACGCTTGAGTTTGGACACCCACCCTCCGTCTGTACGTGATTTTGTATGAAAAAAAAAGACTTATTTTAGACACCCCCCGCCCTAAGAGTGTACGTACTTTATGGATGGTATCTAACTTAATAATTGAATATAGAGCTAACATACCCAGAAAAATTTAAATGAATGAGGCAGCTAGTCAACTAAGATCACAGTAAAGAAGTATCCAGAAGATGATTCTTATACTACTGTTCATGTTCGTACTTTCTCCACTCATCCAGCAGGGGATGCAAAGGCATGAGATCTAAAATGACTACTATTGCATGCTTTATGCTACAAAAGTGGAATTTGAGGTGGAAATTTCACTTTCGGGTGATGAAGCATGCGAAAGATCTGGTAGAAATAATACTCTGCTCTAAATTTTAAACTATCAACATCAAACTGAACAGGCAAATATTGTTAGCACAAATAGCAATACAATGTTCCAATTCATTACGCGCGGTTATCATTTTCTGTAGAAATACAAATTCTTTCGCGACATTAAAATGATTTCCATTAAAAAAAAAAAGTGTCATTATGCGCAGAGTTTATGTATTTGTGTCGAGATTGAGAGCGATAGTCCAACGAAAAACCCACCGACTTTACTTTATCACAACATTTTGGTATATCTTCTTACAATCAAAATGATAAGAAAATACGATTGCGACAGAAAACAACGGATGCCTTGCCGAGTACAACAGTTCAATACAACTGCGAACATCAACTTACTTTCTGATCTAAATAGTCCAGCGAACAAATTGAATGAATTCATAGTTTTTTTTTGTTAAATTGGTTCTCTTCAGAGGTGACGCATTGACCAAACCGTTGGCCAATCAATTTCATATTTCATTGTCATTTCCTCGTTTCTATGGAATTTACTCGTCAATTCCTGATCAATTCATTCGAGGTTGGCAAATCAATTATCCTGGTGCGCAATAACCCCCTCTCTTCAGCACTTCCACATTGTGTCAAACCGACGGCGACAACACTCTGGTATAGCATCAAAGAGAGCTTGTAATTCACGGTCATATACTTGACCAATTAGAATAGACAAACGTTACGCACAATAGACATTGAATCTGTAACTTCTTTTGTTCAAAATGGAGAAAAGTGTTTGATGCAAAATCTACTACTTCATTTGTTTCAACATAATTTTCCCTATAAAATCAGATTGCAATAGCGTCCGACTACTCTTGTTCTTATGATTGCTGTCGATAACAGATGATTAGCCGTATCAGGTCATTTGGTGTGGACTTTCTGATCACGTCTTAATTCCACTACAATCATAGGACATCGGATGTGACTCCAGCGAACGATGAAATCTTATTGCGATCACTTAACGCGAGTGAAACTTAAAACCACCTCCTACATTCATGAATTTCATTTTACACAGACCCGGTGATGGATTCAGTTCTGTTTCTTTTTCCACACAAAATCCGAATATTATTCATCAATTAGTTGTTGAAACTAATAATTTTCTGTTAATATCGAAGTGAATTCTCCGTACGACTCGTTTGCCGATTTCTTTGCGATATTTTTGTTGGTACAGCGTAAAGTGTGTGTTTTTATTGTTGCATACATCAACATTAATTGATAGTAATTGATGTTGTCTCACATCATCCATATAATGTGGAATTGAAATGACGACCAAGTGCATTAAAATACTGTTCATATTTTCAAATTTATTTTTTCGACCGGATAGAACATTATTGAAATAAACTCAACGCTCTTTTTCTTCTCGCCGTTGTTGTTGTTGTCGTGGTGGTTATATATACATGGACATTGTATAAACGTTGCAAATTCATGAATTAGTGAAAACGAAAATAAAGAGGCTCAAAGTGATATAAGTTGTGCGGTTTATAATACCGACTCTAAGATAAAACGACACATTTCGTGTCGTCATCAACTAAGACCCGAAACAGATAAAAAACCAACCACCAAAAAAATGGTTCGGGATCGATTGGCAGAACTACAAAAAGTAAAATTTTATTTTCTATTCGTCGCCGCATTCCTATCAAATATTTTGTTACTTTTATCAATCTAAACAACACCTTCAATTGCACTCAATTAAGGTTTAAAGTAATTTGTTGTTATTCGTTTTTATTGTTTCAAATAGAATTGTGATGCCGTTGCATATTTGCCACTTAATCAACAGCGACAGAATACTGGTTCCATCATCGAAGTGGAACCATCATCAGCTGATCAGCAAATAGCACAGGTGTTGGATGTGGTAAGTAATATTTTGAGGAAATTCATTTTAATGTTACCGACAGTCGGTGTAATTATATATTGTATATCAATGATGACGCACCAGGTATACGCGTACAAGTACATGTATTCGGAGCAGGTGCGATAAAACGTTGAGTTAATTTGATATATTTTTTGTTGTTTTTTTTCTTTCGACAGTATTTAGATATACGAGATGGAATTAATGAAATTAAGTCAAATGTACATTCTATGCGAGATCTATTACTTGAATTGTCGACATCGATTAATAACAACAATTGTAAGTAAATGTGGAATGCATTCAAGTGAAAATGCACATGGAATATTATTAGGGGTCGTGCATAAATGACGTCACGCCATTGGGGGGAAGGATGAGTCAATAAAATCGGACGTGATTGGACGAGGGGGAGGGGGAGTGTTAGTTTCCGGACAATAATAAACTTGGGATCGCTCTTGCTGTTGAATTCTTTAGACATAGAGAGCA
>JANTFA010145998.1:0-11666 GCA_026413405.1 Phytosciara flavipes | reverse complement strand
ACGAAATGGTTTATTGCTGAGACGTGACTATAAAAGAGTATCAAAGCGCATATAAACTATGCTTAACCTTGACTTAAATTGTTCGTTAACTTGATTTATGTTGCATAATGTTGTAACTACACAAAGCACACACACATAATGTTTTGATATTTATTGAAAATAATAAGAAGAAGATGGAAAAAACCCATTTCTCATGGTTTTTTCTTCTTCTTTCTTTCATCATTCATAATTTCTTGATGTGATCTTTTAGCAATAACACTGCATTGAGCATGTAACAGCCATACATAACACACTTTCCTACTTCTATTCGCTATACAAAACAATTTTCATATTACATGCCGTAAACCATAAAACAGCCTACGTACACAGCTCCTTTCGTCTAACATACAGTATCGGTACTTTCAATAAAATAAATAAATTAGCTGTTTTCTTCTACAACACGCGGCAACCACACCGGTTTTCTGACACTCATAGCCATTTCATTTTAACATTCAATTTAACATGAATGACGCGACGTTGAAAGTGAAATGTGCGTGAAGCGAATCGATTTTTATGTAATTTGATTGACTTTGATTTGATTCGCCAAATTGATTCATTAGAGTGAAAAATCAATGTTAACTGAACGTCATCAACAATAACAATTAAAAAGTTATTGTGCCACATTTGGTGGAAGGTGTGTCACAGTGGTATCGACATTTTAGATAGTAGACATCTACAACGTTACTCACGTTATGTTATCCAATGAACTACTGGGATTATGTTAACCTGTTGCGGGTAATTCGGTATTATATAGCTAAATGTGTGCTGAAACAATTGAAGTAATAGATTTGAAACCAATATTTCGAAACTGCTTTGATTAAAGGAAGTCGTAGACCCGATAAAGATATACTGCTGATATTAGTAGATTACAGCAGAGACCATGTAACTAGAACGATTACATTAGGCGCAAAGTTTGCAGGGCTCGAGCAAAGCGAAACAGGAACAGCTAACACGAAATTGGCAACATTAACCAGCCAAACAGTCTTTACTTCACAAAGAGACATTAGAATAACAGAGGACGACGAAAATTTTTTTGATTGGCGCAAAATTTTTCTATTATCTCGTCAAAATGAATGCGACTTTAAAGATGACGGGCTAGGGCTCTCCCTGAAACTGTAGGTAATTCATCATCTACATAGCGATGAACCTTGAATCTACGACGTACCGAGCGATACGCGTTAAATATTGCTCACAGGCAGCAACAGTATGTGACAGGTTAATAAAGGATGCAAATGAATGTACTCGTCCGTTTTAATTCTACATACCCAGTGAAGCGTATAACTTGAAGTAAACCCCAGCGAAGTGGTAATTCATGTAATTCAAGCACGTAACTTGAAGTTAAGACAGTAACGACGGTGATTATTTGGACACACTGTATGTCAATCCTGGCAGGACGTTTGAAATGACTGAAAATACCGCTAGCTGAAATGTCTACAAAACTAAATGGAGACAAATTTCCAACAGAGCTTTTGCTCTTCTCTACACACTAGTGGTTCACGTTAAGTGAATTTAGCTGAGTCGACGTCGGGTATCGATGACGATCACAGAGCAGCGTGATCTGACCATCCTTAGTTGTTTCCATCGATATCCTTCCCAAAATAGCAGTACTTTTCGAATAAACTCGTGTTCGAAAATTTATAAGGCAAAACTTTACCATCTTCTGATGGAAAGTTAGGACATGAGCGGAAAGCTGCTTTGAAAACTTTCCAAAACGTAACAAAAAGTCGCAGTAAAAATTCAAAAGTGAAAAACTCAGTCAACATCTGAGCAACATTCCGAAGTGAAAATTTCGTCACCATTCGAGCAACAAATAAATATAAAAACGGAATAAAACTCACGATAAGCCAAATTTGTGTTAACATAACATAACAAGATCCAAAATCAGATTAGTTCCGATTATCAAATCATTTCATATGAAGTTACCTGTTCAAATGTCATGAGAGGCGGATGCTTCGCTTGGTATTTTATGATATAAAAATTTGAATAATTACGAGAGATTAGACAATTCGAAAAGCGATTACTTTTGGATTCAATTTAAAATGAATTTAAATTGTGTCAAAGGAAGTTATTAACCTACTTGTCGAGGTATATGAATGATTTACGTTTAAAGTTCAATGGATGCAACGACAGTTTATGAGGAACAATGCAAACTAAAAATGATTGCATCGAATATTCATTTAATTATTTATTATTCTGTCGTGAATGGTTTCTTTAGAGCTTAAAGTTTTATCGGGCTATCGAAAGCACAACAATTAGTTAGTTTCCTTTATCGTTCATTAAATTCAAGATTATCATAGACCAGTCTGAGAGCGAAATTTCACAGATCCATGCATATCAGACCAGACTGTACCCCGAGTGTGTATTCAAAAACAAACACACGTGCAAAACTTTGTGTCTACCGAAATAAACGTCAGCACCCCGGGAGAGAAGTTAGTCTTTGAATTAGAGTAGATCAGAAAAGAAAGTATCAATAGTAAATGTCATTGATGAGTGTTTTCCTATTGAGAGATGACCGTTTTTCTGTTGCGGAATGCGTTTTTGTCAGAAACGAGTAGAGAGAATAAACGTTTTTCATTATTCGTGGTGGTGACCGACATTTCATCGAAAAGATTTTTTTAGACCCGTACGAAGTACGAGGGTCTTATGTCTTTACTCTTATACGTTCGCAACACGTCGATTCCGACTCCCGGAGTACGGGCAAACCTTCTGTGATCATCTCCAGATGCCAAATCACCATTTAAAAAAATGTACGTCTGTCTGTCGGTTTGTCTGTCCGTCTCCGTAGATTGGGCCTAACTTGAGCTACTCGGCCGTACAGTGAAGGTAGAACTTTTTTTCGATATCTCGAGCAAATTTCATCCGATTTACATGATTTTATTTTGTTTTGAAGGTAATGATGAGCGTAAAATGGTGATGCTGTTTTCAATGGCCTAAGAAATTGAATATTGATTGTTCGTGATTTTTGCCTGTATTTTGAGTAAATTTTATTCGATTTTCGTAACTTTTTTTTGTTTGAAAGGTAATGTTGGCTGTTAAGTGGTGGAAATGTTTCCGGTAACCTAAGAAAATGCCACCAACCGCAATTTTGAATTTTGATGAGTTTTTGGTAATTTCTCAAGTAAATTCAATCTAATTTTGGATGGTTTTTTTAGTAAAAACATTCGTGTATTATGATAACCTTCATTTCGTTTAAATCTCCTTGAAAGCACGGTAGAATAACTTTATTTCAATTAAAAATGTGGCGATATGAAGAAATTGTTTGAAGAAAAGACACTTGCCGATCTCGATGAGATATGAAATGCATCGGTGGTCTAATGGTTAGCATCGATGGCTTCCAGACGAGGTGATCTGGGTTCAACTCCCGGTTTCGTCATTTTTATTTCTTTTTAGTCATATTTGGATTTGGTAATTGGAAATTGTGTATTGCTCTTTGTAGAGCGTTTCATTTTTCTATTTTGTTTAATTCTGCTTGAAAGTAGCGCAGAATTACTTTAATTCAATCCAAAATGTTTGAAGAAAAGACATGTGTCGATGTCGATGGCTCGCCAACCGAAAGATTCGAGTTTGAATTCCGGTCGCAACAAGTTTTTATTTTATTTTTTTTATTAGTTCTATTTGTGCCGTGGTTAAAAATAATGGATTCGGGGCCTTGGTCCAGACTAAGGCCGCTTCTATAAACTTGATTTCATTGATTTTCGTTTCAATTGAAAAGTATAATTCGGAGAAAAAATGTTCATTGAAATTGGGTAAGTTGGCATGTTACGTTACTTTATATGTTGACTTTGATAATTTTGATCGAATTCAAATGGAAAAAGAGTTTGCTGAATATAATATAAGCAAATGTCCTACGGCTTGTATGCAGGTACCATACCTGATTATATTTTTATGATGAAAAGATCATTGTGTAGACATTCGATTGGTATACTGTTTAATCTTTTTGTTGCTTTTCAGTCCCATTTCACTTGACTATTTTTTCCTTGTCGTGATCAACCTGACTATTTTTCTTTTAAATAAAAAAAAGTTTCCCACTTATAACAGCTCCGAAGAAACGGTGTTGTCATCTGTTATCGACAACGATGATCAAATCAGTGATTAGCTGCACGGGACAGTCCTTATATAGAAAAATTTACGTTACAACAAGTGAAGTAGCAGAACGTATGAAGCACACAACAAAATACTTCGAACAAAATGAAGTATTAGATTTAGCAAAAGTATTGCGACACGGCTGCCGTTTTTGAAAAGTCTTAATCGTAGTTTAAGACTTTGGAGAAACTTTATTGTTTTACGTTGATCACTTTATGACTTCAAAGTCTTATCAGTTGTCAAACTTGAACGATTTACACTTGACATACGCGGTGGATATACGCGATGTTCCTCTGTATACTCAGTGTTTATTTGAAATGAAGCTAAAAGCACTGGCAATAGTGTGGTAATGGAAGGGCTTTTACTTTTCCATTTACTTTTACAATCATTGATTTAACTGAATGAATTTACGTTCCTTATGGAAAGCACTCAAATTTATAATAGTTTCAGCATTATTGAACCTCTTAACTCATGTTTTTACTTACTGGATTATCGAATATTTCCAACAGCCGTTGTTTCGGATCTTTCCCCTTTTTCGGTCGAACCATTAAATAGATTTTAGCAATCGTTGGACATAATCTGAATAGTTTTTGAAAGAAACAAAAATGTGAAAAAAGTGACTGGAGAAAGAGACCACATTTTTATCCGTACCTCAGTACTTTCTCAATCAAAACTTTACCGAGAAAGCCCGTACCGCCGGTTACGAATATGGATCGTCCGTTAAACATCCTTTCCACTCGATCTTCTGTTATGTCAGCCGTTACGCCAGCCATGTCGGTAATCTGAACAAAAAAATTATTTCCATTAAAAATTTGATGTTGAATGTCATACAGTAATACGATAAGCGTAAATTTTTATTGGCTTAATTGAAAAAAAAGAAAGGTATGTCAATTAACGTGTGCACAATAATTAATTGCATGTGGCTTGTACAGCATACATAAATGACGAATGCGAGCGATATACAGATTTCGGATGCACAACAATTTAATTGTCGAATTTATTTCGGTAAAATATGTATTCATTAGACCCGTACGAATTACGAAGGGCTTATGCTTAGAACACGTGAAATTCAAATCTCTGATCAAGCCTTTTGTGGTTGGATAGAGGTGCCAAATCAGCAAATAAAACAAGAAGTGTCTATTCGCAGGCCCGGGCTGGCCATAATGGCGAATTCGGGGTATTCCTGATGGGCCTCCTCGATTCTTGCATGAAAATATTTAATTTGAGGGCCTTTTGCTGTTGGGTTACATGGATCTGTCTATGTACTTTTTCGAGTCAGTTCGTTACTGGCTTTTCGCATGTATCAAGTTGAAAGGGTGCTGCCTTCTTGATTTGTCTAGGAGTCATAGACCTATGAACATACGGCCGCCTGCAGGGCATACAAAAGGCTCGCCCCAGGCACTTGTTTAAAAGGGCAGAGCTCCGAACATAAAAATAAAGTTCACTGCATTGAAAAACTGGTACAAACACTGTCGACTTACTCCGCTGTACAGTGAAGGTATAGTCTTTTTTGGTCAATAATTCGAGTAAATTTGATGAAAACAAAGTACGAAAATTGGATGAGATTTTCGTGAACCATCATTTGGAAGGCTTGGAAGGATCGACCCGAATCTTATTAATTTTGTAAACCCACCATTGAAATTCGCCGGTCGTTGAAAACAACAACAATAACATTTCACTCAGTTCACTTCACTCACCAAATTTAGCTTTCAAATCAAAGAATTTTTAATTAGAAATGAGCGGTTTTCTGGAACCTCGAACCGAGTTTTAATATTCGAAAACCCGAAAAACTCGGTAAAATTGAAGCGGGTCGGGTTCGGAATGTAATGGGAAAGGTAATGAAAACCGTTGAGCGGTAGAACTGTTTTCAGTGACCTGAAGAAATGGCCGCCAACCACGATCTTGGATTTTAGTGTTTCTTACTAACAGACGATTGTAACAACAATCCAGCCATCTAACATATCACGCACACAAAGCTGGAACGATCGCCGTGTGGAGTTTCGCAAATTGTGTGAAATGAAACTTCAGGACGACGGCGTCCGTCGTTGTATTTGTATCTGAACACGAAGAAGATTTTTATTCAAGCTGCTGTTTGACATTGCATATCTAGGCTGTCTTATATCGATGTTTCCTTGTATCTTGAGTCATCCGATTTTTTTTGTTAGTTCTGTTTTCAGAGTTCAACTGTTAAATCGGACTTCGTGCGATATTTTAATTTATTGCTTCAAGCAATTTTAGTAGGCGATAAATCAAAGATGAATTTAAATGGAACGACTTTAAGATGCATACTCGTACGGGTTGCCTCCTTATGTTTCTATGATATGGCTCTTTTAATTTTAAGCAAAGAAGTTGACAGGCTAAACACATTAAATGATCACGCGAGAGATATGACTACAAACGACAAAGTGAATTTCTTAATTCAATTTATCAAAATGAAGAATAATCGGCTCATAAGTGATTGCCTTGGCACACATCAATTCAGCCGAACACAACGCAACGCTGATCCATAATGACATTTCTATTGGTGCGATGCGGAGCTATTGATAAAATTGATTATAAGAAAATGCGTGTGAAAATATTTGGCTCTTTACGAAAGGCAAGGCTTATACCGCCAAAACGTAAGGTATCGAAGTAAGATTTGGCAGAACCGAAGTACGTAGCGCATTCTTTAAAAATCCTCTCTAGACGCACAATGCGTAAAAAAATTTTCAAATCAAATTAGCTAATTTTATTGCGATTCCACTCGAGACTCGACTGATTCATAATAGTAAAATTACTTTTTTTCAATCATTATCTTTCTGTGTTATGTTGTTAACTCGACAGAGATCACCGAAATTGCTAATACTCTTGCAAGGTCATTACCACGTTTGTGAAGAAAAAAAAACCCAACCTTGTGCTTCACTCATGCTTCGTATTCTATCGCCAGTTTATTTGTTCACATGAATGCTTACGACTTCTACCAGCAGTCCGATCATCGTGTATCATTAAATAAAATAATTTTATTGCCAGTCTGAATAGGTCAAGACATGTGAGCTATTTCTATTCAAATTTTACTCACATTAAACTAAAATTTGAACTTCGATTTTCAAGGGCATATCAGTCTGATTTACATAATAAAGAGGAATTAATTTTCGATATACAAACACTCCAATCAAGAATTACAGAGCATTCATCGTATGTTGATCGGATAGTGACCACGCACTTAAGTCTCACCTTGTGTTTTGTGAAGATGCTTTGATAAGTTCAACAATAAATCCGATGATTTTATCACCAAAAATCTCATTCTCATTCTAAATACGCACGCAGTTATTTCTCTTTGGTTTTTCTTAATTATCTCATTTCGCTAGAGGTCGTGGATTTCGTCTAACGAAATTGTCAAAGTTTCACATATTCACTGTAGCTGAATGCTATTACATACAACAGTCATAGGTCATACAGTTGTAGCCATGTGAGAACGACACTATCGAGTCTAAATTGCAGACAAGTGTCATATTAGGGAACTATGTGAACAACCAACACTTTCGAGACGCGGGAAAATATCGAGGGGAAACTACTACCAAAGGCGTCGTGACTCGACGTGTAATAATGACGTCCTCATAAGATTTAGAAAGGAGCGTTTCGAGAAAATCATGAAAGTCAAGTGAACGTCATTATTGCACGAGCCCTTTGACTTTTGTGTCTTATGGAATGATTGCCTAAAAGCTGTCGTAATCGAAGGACTAACGAGAACTTTCATGACACATCATGACTTGAGATTTTTGAATGCCTCTATGCACAACGGGATTTTCAGACGGTCCACTAAAGATTTAAAAGTTTGCAGTTACTTAGAGCGGTATGGCGACGCTGTTTAAGAGTATAACAACGCATTGCAATGTACTTTTCCTGATTTATAGGTGAATTGGCCTGCGATGGCACTTATGCCTTCTTACGATGCATTTTTGGTGACTTCCGATTGACTTACGAATTTGCGGAGTTGCCGCGTGAACCGCAACACGATCGATGAAAAACGCTCACTGGCAATGAATAAAATCAAATGTGTAAGTGCTGACTTTCAAAGTCAAAATGATTAACAAAATTTTTGCAAACAAGGCAAGAATAAAGCGAAGAAGAAGACAACCGAATTTTCGGAGTAGTTTCCCCCTTTGAAAATATGGAAACGACGACATATCTATCCTGTATTGTTGTAGGGTCATTTAGTCAAGGTGGTATAACCACTGACTAAGAATGTGTCCAAACAATTCCATTTGCAGTATTGAATTCCACTTTATTCCTAAAATTCCACTCGATTTCAGAAATTTCAATAAATTCGAAAAATTCCACCAGTCGCATCTAGTCTTGTCAATGAATCTACTCCTCCCTCAATATGCTAAAAATGAAAGTCAGAGCGAAGATCTATATCGTAGTCATTCATCATCCTCTTTAGGGGCCATTCACAAATTACGTACGCCTGAATTCACGAATTTCAGACTCCCATCCCCCATCGTACGCCAAAATGTATGGAGAAAATTTCAAAAATGTATGAACCGTACGCTTTTGTCAGACCCCCGTCCCCATTTGCGAATGGCCCCGTAAATATGCCCATAACCCCATCAGTACATAGTAATGTGATCAATTGTAACACAATTCAATAAGCTGATTACAGATGGTTATGCAAAAAGGTAACATTTCAGACGCTAACACTGAAAACATGCACACCAATTTGACGAGTTGGTTGAGTATTCTTACCTGCATGACCTCGGAAACTATCATCAATAAATACAGAGCAAAGAACGGAAGATTTTCGTTCAAAAAGTTGAAAAAAAAGTTGAGCCAAAACTTACAAACACGTATACGGAATGACAAAACCAGTTCAAAAATGTAAAATCGTATAATAGAAGTCAAGGAACTGATATTACATTTTATAGGAAAATAAACCTTGGAGACATGGTGTCTTCAATAAGTCGAAATTAAAATACAAATCGAAGAGTCTTTTCTTCCTTTACCGACAGACATAAATGCGTCTGATAAAAGACCGTCAACAGATTACTTGTATTCTCAACAAATTAGTTGCTTTAACTGAGGCCTCTTAGTGTCTTTTGTTGTTTCGAAGGTGCGATTTATTCATTTGCATTTCAATGTCCAATTGGGACATATGTTACCTGCTTTAATGGTACGTAATAAAACTAACAAAACAACTTTGTTTGAAAATTAAATCTTTTGCTTTCGCCAATTTGTTTTTTTTTTAATATTTTGGATTAAAAAAATTTACAAATTTTATGAATTTTATGAATGAAGATAGGAATAGGAATGTGGAAACAATCAATTCACAAATTTATTGGAAAAGAGTTCAAATGTGGCAAATTCCATGACCTTGTCTCGTAACTAACAAACTGGGTCTTGAAATAGCTCGGAATCGGTGAGACTTTTATTAGAGCAACCTTCAAGGACTTTCTGGTAGCACTTGTGATTCTCTTTCGAAACAAACATTCTCTAAGAAATGGATCGAGATATTTTGGATTGAACTTCGTTAGCCAGGGGACAAGGTCGTGGATTGCTACATATGTTCTACCAAGTTGTTGCGAGAAGTCTCGTACGACAACGCTTCGCTTTTTTAACGCCATAGTTCGAATCACTATGACTGACACTGACGAAGAAAATGTCCATGTTCGTTAGTGCTCTTTTAGAATGTCGCTTAGTATTGTGACCCATCATTCTGAGTAAAGTCTTCAGATGGTGAAGTATGTGTTACCTGTTACCTATCTTACACATGGAAGGAGGTATAATGTCGTGTTGCATTTCCTTTACTTAAGACTACTTCAACTTTAAACGGTCCAACCAAACCAGTTCGGAATTTTGTTTGGGTTTCGACTGAATGAATTCGGAGAGACGATGACAAAGTGGAAATTTAAAAGAAAGTTAGGTAAACTGAAGGAAGTACGTCACAGAATTGCGCTTCAGTTTTCAATTTTCTCTTGATTTTCCGATTTGCGCTTACTGATTAGTAGCCCACATTTACTGTAGAGCACCTACAATCCTGATGACCAGCTCCACTGACTTTCCTGATGAGAGCCCCAGTGATAACTCGACTAAGAATCTTGAGCGAATGGAATTGTGTGATTAAAAGTTTTGGCTTTTTTTTTCAAATTAAAACGGAACGATCTACATTGAGTTCGGAATAAGAGAAACAAACTTCCAACATTCCACATAAATCAACAGTACTTTTATCGGGTCTACTACTTCATTTGATCAACGCATTTTCGAGATATTTATTTCAAATCTTCTACTTCCATTTCTGGAGCATACATCAGATGTATTAAAAGGTTAAATTGACAAGAAACATTTAGGGAAATTTAAATCTTCGCGCTCTTTTTTTTAAATCATCTTTCATATTATTACGATTCATTATGCCCGAAGTACAAAAAATAATTGCTAAGATTTTCTTTTTTCTTTACGGTGATATAACATGAAAAACTCTGCATAAAGAATTAACCAAAAAAATTTCAAAATTCATTTATGGCAACCCGTTCTATCGCCACTACTTGTTGAAGGTCATTGTTACCATAACACCGCACCAACATTACAACTTGAATTAAAGCCTCTCTTCTCGTTTTAGACGACCACCATTTTTTTTCTTTCAATATCAACTTCACACGATGACTTGTTCCTTTCAAGATTACAGTAATTTGTAGACCTTGTAGAAAATTGAGAAAATTTTGTAATATTATAGCCGATTGCTTGCTGTGCACAGTGCAGACAGCGGAGCATATTGAATTGCGTTTGAAAGGCGTAGAAAACCTGTTGCTGCAAGTTCAAATATTTCTTGTGTGAAATATGCTCGAGTCTACTGTGGACAGGTTGATGAGGTAGCGCTTATGAGATACTAATTCGGTTGTGGTGATTTTTTTTTGTATAGAAAAAATATGTCACCGTTCGTTTATCTGATCAAATCATCAATTTGCTGACTGCAATACATTCACTAGCAAGTTGCAGCTATCTGAGATATATAAATTGACTCTATGGCTGCACTCGATTAAGCTTGTTGTGATAAAATGGACTCCGAATTGATGAGTTACGAAGCAACATTCAATGTAGTCTGGTTTACTGCCTGCCACATACAAAAATTGAATTTCACATAATGGTTCATGAAAAGTCAACCGAAAGTATTCCACAAGAAGTGGATCGTTTTCGCAGGGTGCAGTCATGTTACCTGATCAAAAAGAGTTGGCGGCGTGCGCCGATGAAAAATTGCCCAGCGGTTGGCTGAGCCGATTTTAAAGTTTTCCTATTTTCAAATGTAGCTATGTCAAGTATGTTGGTGATGTTTGTTTTTTGAAAATCCAGATGTAGCTTCAGGTCAAGACTACACACAAAGCATCTATAACTACCAAGCAGCAGAACAGAATTTCATTACGGGGCCTACTCGACGCAGTAGTCACAAATTCTCATATAAATTTGTTTTTTTTGTTGGTATAATATCACTGCGTTCCAATGTTCCATATTAAATAAGGGGCCTAATGACCGTTAAAAAAATCTGTTCTTGTGCTTGTTAGTTATAGATGCTTTGC
>JANTFA010145987.1:0-11668 GCA_026413405.1 Phytosciara flavipes | reverse complement strand
CACTGTAGGTGTCACTGATACAGTGTTAGAATATTCTCAAGGTACACTGTCCGGTTTCACGCACTCTAATTTTGTAAACAATGTTTGTTACTTTGCTAGATAGCTGCCTTGACACTACCCATTCTAGCTTGTTAAGAGGAATCTTCCCTAATTCCACGACCTTGCCAAATGGTTGGATCTCGAAATAGCTCGGGATAGGTGAGACTTTTCTTAGATCTTCTGATCTACTAGTGATCCTCATTCGAATGAATCGCACGATCTAAGAAAAGTGTTATGGATTTCGAGATATTTCGGTTTAAAGTTTGTTAGTCACGGGACAAGATTATTGATTACTAAATATGTTAGGCCGACAAAGCCAAAATTACATAAACTTTAGAGACTTAAGGCAAATCCATAAAACCCTAGTTTGAGGTGAGTTCATCGTATGTAGATACATCTAGTCCATGACCTCGTCCCGTGACTAACAAACTTTAAACCAAAATATGGCCCTTTGAAGTGTAGTAACCTGAACCTCCTCACCTAAATTACCTGAAATATGTTTTGATTTCAACGTGAATCAATCCGTTTTGATCTGACCTGAATGTAGTGATCAGGTAGAACCTGACCTAATACCGACCTGGGAAAATTTCATATATACCTGGCGACATTACCTGGCAGGTTTCTAAAATTCAAGTTCAGGTCCGATGAATTACACCTACTATTCTATATATAGTTACCTGACCAGAACTGAATTTTTAGGTTAAATACAACTACTTTTGCAACACTTTAGGCGCCTCGCAGGACTTCGAAGTGGTTGCAAGGCAACCTTTTTCCTTTACGAATTTTTCAGCTACTTTCGCAATTACTTCAACGTCAACAATATCTCGAAATCCATTAATCTTTTCTAAGAGCATGTTTCAATCATTCGAAAGATGAGCAAAACAAAAGTTTGTGTAGTGTTCTCTGAAACTGACTCAAAATTGTGAATCTTCTGTTGATCATATGTAAAATTTGAAAAGTTTAGCAACGATGATGGGACTTTGTGCTGAAGTCGTAAGTATCGAAAAAATTAAATTTCAATTTTTCTGTGTAAGGAATCTCAACCTTCCAACGCACCGCAGGAGATTGCTATATGAAGTGAGTAGTTCTAAAAGTGGGGCGACGCGCTTCTTTGGACTAAATGGAATTTTTCACCCTCTAGGATGCCAAGCTCAAATGTTCTTTATTTAGTTGACTTGAAACCATATGGTCTAGACCCGTTTGAACAAACATAGACTTATTCATTCCGCAATTCCGCTACATTATGTTCGGTCCAAGAAGTGCGTCCCCCATAGGTTTTAAAGAGTTTTCTTAGCGAAATACTTGACGTTCCTTAAAGTTTAAATCAGTCAAAAGGATACAATCCGAAAACATATTGTGTCTGAAGACCAGCTCAATTTTAGTTCCCACAATAAATTTAAAATAAAGAACCCAAGGCGGAATACTCAATGAGGTTCTTTCGTCCCTGACTTGCTGTTAACTTGGGATCACTTATCCTTACAAAATAAAACAAGTAAACCACGTTCTATTAGCTTTGAACGAGCCCACGCAAAATCATTCAATGTTCTAATGACGAGCCTGTGTGAAGCAAAAAGTACGCAACTGCAACCGACAAGAAATTCTGCGAAACATTTTTTGTCGCAAACGCAACTCGTTTTGCTTTTGTGTGTGGCTTTTATTCGCGTCAACCGCCTTCGTCATTTCATTCTGTGTTTAATCGTCAAAGCGACAAGTTCAATATAAATCAACTCGTGAGTATTTCAGAGTCCATTTTTTTTCGTTAGATTTGCTTTCAGAATTTCTTTCTATTTTATACTTTCGTGGTTGTGAATAATTGTTTCTCATGTGAAATAAAAAACAAATCGCATAAAGATAACGAAGAAAATGTGTGATAAAGTGTCGGTTCCAAGTTGCTTTTCTTATTAGATTTTACCGGGCAAGACTTTCCGGTCCCATTACGAACGATTGACAAGTGAATGCTAAAATTGCTCTTTCTCGCATTTGACCGAACGGAAAACAATAATTTTCATGAAACATTACCGATGACCCTAAGCTAACCTTAAAATTCGCGCTCGTTTAACGCGTTGCGAAATCGCAAACAATAGTCGAAACAACACAAAACAAAGTCCCGTTGTACGCGTACCGTTATATGCTTCGGTTGACAAAACAAAAGAAAAGTCTTCATGTCACACACAGTGTTGTGAAATAGAGTGTAATGACCTTGTGCAATTTCGACCATACCGCCATTTTGTCCTTGAATTGCCTTTGATGCGTTTAGCTATCCGATCGACGAAGAGTTTGAATTTTCTGACAATTTTTTTTGTTTTGTTTTGTTTTATAGCAAAAATAAAACGCAAATATGACGGGACGCGGACGATCTCGAGGAGTAACCGATCCGAAACCATCCGAAACTGAGCCACGTACTGGTGCCGGGCGTGGACGGCTGCAGCCACCACCTATGGCTCCCGTTCCGGTAATTGTTTTCCATCTATTCCATTAACAATAATTACTGAACCGAACTAAAAAAAAATCTTTCACCGAACAGGCTCAATCAACGTCTGAACCAACACTCGTTCCGCCCTCTGCACGCGGATCTGGCGAATCCAAAGGTAGAGGCCGACCGCATGTAGTCGTGCAACAGCCACCAGTACAACATTCTGAGCAGCAACCGCCAACAGCTTCATCCCGTAAGTTGCTTTAAGTTTCAAAAACTTTCATTTTCTCATAACATGAAGAGTGAATGTTCCGTTGAATAAGAGCCAAATCAGGCTCTATGAAATTTTGGTAACTTCTCGTTTCTCATTGGAAGTTCTTTTGATTTGCCAAGTTACGACCACAGTACGCAATCCAAACAATCATCGGCATGTTTTTGTTTAAATTTCGCATTTTCCAATACCATCCATTGCCTAACCGTCCATTAGTACTTTGTATATGCGACACGACTGATGTTGTTGTTTGGTTGTTGCTATTCCAGGTGGTAGCGGTGGCAATGGCGGCGCACCTGCAAAAGTGGATCGTGGATCAGTTCGAGCCAGAACTATCATAACAGACATCATCAAAACCAAACCGGAAAGCGTTCAGACGAAAAAGGGAAAATCCGGCCAGCCGGTCAGTCTGCTAACGAATCATTTCCGTCTGCTGAAACAACCCAACTGGCAACTGTATCAATACCGAGTGGACTTCAGTCCCCCAATCGAACTGCGTGGACTCCGAAATCGACTAATTTATGAGCAGAAACCTACGCTGGGCGGATATTTGTTCGACGGAACGATGTTGTTCCTTTCGGTGAAGCTGCCGAAGGACGTCACTGAGTTCATGTCCAAAGATCGCGAAGACAATCCAATTCAAACGACGGTGAAATTTACGGGGCCAATCGATATGACTACGGCAGTTTCCGTACAAATATTGAATTTGATATTGCGGCGCAGTATGGAAGCACTCAAATTGCAATTGGTCGGCCGAAATTTCTTTGACGCAGTGGCTAAAGTGAGACAATCTGCAATGTGACACAGCGTATTCAGTTCAGTGAGAATAAAAAAAAAATTTTCTTTCCCCAAATTCAGGTTGACATTCCACAACATCAGCTACAGTTATGGCCTGGATATCTGACCAGCATTCGACAGCATGAAAACGACATCATGTTATGCGCTGAGGTGACCAACAAAGTGATGCGTACGGAAACATTGTACGACATCCTGCAGAACTGCGTCCAAAACGAGCGGACAAACTATCAGATGCCGTTCGAAAATACGGTACTGGGTATGACTGTGTTGACAGCATACAACAACAAGACCTACCGGATTGATGGCGTCGATTTCAATTCATCGCCGAGCAAGACGTTCCCAACACGTGAAGGCGGTGAAATCACCTTCATACAGTACTACAAAGACAAATACCAGTTGACGATTCGGGATCCTGGTCAGCCACTGCTGGTAAGCCACTTGCAGTTTCATTCACATTCGACTGAAGTCTGAACCTGAGTTTTTTCTGCTTGTTTGCTAGGTTTCCAAATTGAAAGATCGCGATCGCAGAGGCGGACAATCCGAGACGATTTTATTGGTTCCGGAATTATGTCGAGCAACAGGTTTGACCGACAACATGCGTGGCGACCATCGGTAAGTTTTGTCTCGAGTCCGAAGTCTTCATTTGCCTTCGTAATAAAATTTTACTTTGACTTTACCTTGTAGCCTTATGTCGGCTGTCGCAGTTTACACTCGGTTGGCCCCGAAAGCCAGAATCGAAAGACTAAATGCGTTCAATCAACGCCTTCAGAATACAGCTGACAGTACGGTCAATCTCAAAGAGTGGAATTTCACTCTGGACAAGAATATGGTTCAGGTCAACGGTCGCCAGTTACCAAATGAAAAAATCGTTTTTGGTAACAACAAAACGTGAGTACCACCCTTCAAATTGTCATTTAATTCCATGAGACCTTCGGTTCTATCTATCCACCGACATTATTTCAATTAAGCCAATTTCATAATGTGAAATCAACCGGACCGAGGCGAGTCTTTCAATAAAAATTCCTTTTCAAATTCGGAAATGTGATGGAAAGGTGAAATAGACAACGCTCGATTATCTCACTTATTGAGTAACCGCAATCCTCGTTTCCATTTGAGACTGAGCTTCAGTTCGTAAATAATTGCAACTGAGGAAGTGATTCAGTATTCAATCCGACAACAGAGGTTCATATCAACCCAAACTTGATCTGAAATACCTGAAGTTTGAACATCGTGTGAAAGTTGACCGAGCCTACGAAGGTATTGTTAGGTTTCAGGTCAATACGAATAGACTTGTCAGCTTAAGATAAAGCTCGGAACGTATTCGGGATGATCTGTTTTAGTCGGATCATGACCCCAGCCTGAGCAAAAATTTCAACACAAACTTAACCTGAAATTGTTTGATCCGAATTCGAGCTGAATTTTCGATTCAACTCGACATGACCTGAATCCGAAATTTTTCCATTGAAAGACAGCGAAAATTTTGGGCTACCTGACCTGATCCATTTGAAAATTTCGGATTCAGGTCAAGCTCGGATTGAACCTAAAATTTTAGTTCAGATTTGGGTTCCGGGCCTTACATTGAGATAGTCCGTTTTCACATGATGTTGGGCAGCTTGTCAAAAATTCAAAAAGCTAAAAGGCGAACCGTCAGATTGATTTCTTCTACGGTCTAAGGCTTGCAACAAGTTGAAATCAGGTCTCAAGAAATTGCCTCAAACGCCTTGTTGAAAGGGCTGTGAATCGGATAAGGTATGAATTGCAGCAGGCATTTGTAGTTTCCTATTGCACCTGAGGTCCACGTATTTAAGGAGGAATTATAAAAAGGTCAAACTGACAGATCAACCTGTTGACTTGTTTGGTGATTTCGTCTCCTACGAGGCGTTCGAGACAATTTCGCTTGACCTAGTTTTGACCTATTCCGAGCCCTAGTTCACTTGTTGAAATGCAATCAAAATTCATTTTATTAGCAGCCTTTTCAATCTTGGAACACCCAATTATTCGATCTAAAATAAGTCAACGATACAACGATTTCGTTGGATTTCTATCCGAGGACATTATCTCCTTACCTCACACAAAAATATTATGGAAACTTCGAATGAAATGAATCTCCCCAAATATTCACCGCAAACTAACAAATTTTACAGGGCTGTGACCAACAATGAGGCAGACTGGTCACGTGAATTCAGAAACATTTCGATGTACAACTCACAGCATTTGAAAAATTGGGTACTAATTGTGCCACAGCGAAAGCGTCGCGAAGCCGACGATTTCATTGGAATTCTGCAGAGAGCGGGAAATGGAATGCGATACGAAGTGGGAAAACCGCAAATGTGAGCCGAAACATTCAAGACCGATTTGAACCGGCACATTTTCAACAAATTTTCGGTTTTTTTTTTAATTTCAGCATCGATATTCCGGATGATCGAGGTCAGACATATTCCAACGCACTTGATCAAGCATTCCGTGGCGATCCTCAACTCGTCATGTGCATCGTATTGAACAACAATGCGGACAAGTACAGCCTGATCAAGAAAAAATGCTGCGTGGAACGGGCCATTCCGTCGCAAGTTATGGTTGTGAAGACCATTACACCCAAGCAGGGCAAAGAACTTGGCTCGTTGATGTCGGTTGGAACGAAAGTGGCGATACAGATTAACAGCAAATTGGGCGGTGCACCATGGATGGTTGAGATGCCAATATCCGGTCTGATGGTGGTGGGCTTTGATGTGTGCCACGATGCAAAGGATAAGTCAAAGTCGTTCGGTGCACTGGTAGCCTCAATGGATATGAAGCATGCGCAGAATTATTTCTCTGCCGTGACAGCGCACAAAAATGGCGAGGAATTGAGCAATGAATTCGCATTGAATATTGCAAAAGCGTTGCTGTGCTTCAAAGGTCAGCACAACACCCTACCGGATCGAATCATCGTCTACAGAGATGGCGTTGGCGAGGGACAAACCAACTATGTATTCGAACATGAAGTGAAAAATGTCATGTCGAAGCTCAACGAATTTTATGGTTCTGCTGCGAAGGAGCTGAAGTTTTCCTTTATCGTCGTTTCGAAACGCATCAACACAAGATTCTTCAAAGCTGGCGTCAATCCGAATCCCGGCACAGTCGTTGACGATGTCGTAACATTGCCCGAACGATACGACTTTTTCCTGAATTCACAATACGTCCGGAATGGCACAGTTTCGCCGACCAATTACAACGTTCTCTATGATACGTCCGGACTGCCAGCCGATCGTCTTCAGATTCTGTCGTACAAAATGACACATTTGTACTACAATTGGTCAGGTATGTTCAAACGGATTGAGCTCTTCTTGAGCTTGAAAGGTGGAATGAGGAACTTCAAATTTTTGTTTGTTCCCTTTTAGGTACGTTGGCAGTTCCAGCGGTGTGCCAGTATGCCCACAAGTTGGCGTTTTTGGTCGGCAACTTCATTCACACTTCTCCATCGAACATCCTGGAGAAGCAACTTTACTTTTTGTAAAATTGTTGACGTCAAAGTATGAATTATTTTCTGAAGTTTTTTTTTTTCTTATTCAATGAACACCAACGTTCATCGGTACAAAATATTGTTTTTAACCAAGCGAGACTTGTTGATTGAACAAAACGGTTTTTTGTAGCAAATAATTTTTGTATTCCCAGACACTCTAGACCCTAGAGCTATTCAAAACGTTTGAACTGAATAGACTGAATTGTACGAGAAAAATATTTTTTGAGTTTCTTTTCTGACTCGATGCATTGAAGTGTGATGTCGACCAAGACGAAATTGATGATCATTCGCACTATCGCCTATCGAAATAAGAGAATATTCTGCACGTACGCGGCTCAGTCAGAAGTAATTTGTTCGTTCGAGCTTTTGTACAACTCATTTGCGAATCGAATTCAGTCGTCCTTCCAGTGGACATCCAAATATGATCGGAAGATGAGTGGATCTCATTGGATCAAAAAGGGATCGACGAAATGTTGTTATTTCGAGGTATTGTGAGCGCACTGAGGCATTTCTCGTGTGAACGTTCTATCGATCAAACATTGGATTCCATTTTCTTATGGCTATGCTAGTCTCACATCTCAATATTGTCACGTCAATTTCCACTCAGCGAGGGTAAATTTCGATCTTTGAGTACTGACTACCCATGCAACGAGTAGATGAGAAAAGATTTTTCGATTTATTTTCCTACGTTTAACAGTTGCGCTTCACGTTATCACTCATGTTGATTCAGATACAACTTAGAAGTCAAATCGACTTGAATGGAACTACGAAGAAATTTTAAACAAAAATCGATTGTGAACATTACATGCAACTGTTGCCTCTGCTTGAATGGTCGGCTTGACTTTCTGGAATTATTTACATTTTCGTGGAATATTGTGTTCAATATGGGTGTCGATGACAACATGTTCTCACGTTTGTGATTTGTGACACCGAATCATTTACAACAAAGAAATTCTGCAGAGCTCAGATTTTAATGTTGCTGCTGCTGATGGTGATTACACGGTGTAATCTCGAACTTCACCCTTTGAACAACTAAAGCTAATTACTGAGTCTAGTCGCTTAAAACGACACATCGTCTTTTCGTATGCCTCACTTCGTCTCGATTTAAAGAAAATTTCCAGCCAGAAAACACTCCTTAGCCCCATACGGCTATTAGGATGAATGTGACGTTTGTAACAATTGGAATTCGAGCCGGACGGTAATGGCATAGCATTTTGGGGATGCATACAGATGCCGAATCAACAATTCACAAGAATGTCCGTCACTCAAATGACTTGACTCAATCAAATTGGATTTCCATAGTCGATATGGGCATTTCCGAAGATATCATTGGAATTGGTTGGAAAAAATGGACTCGGGACCTTTGCCTTTGAGGTAGTCTTAATCTTTGACTTTGTTTGAAGACAAAACCGGACAAATCAAAGTTGAGGGATGATTTTGGCCCCTCTCATGCTTGAATACTTAATTGACTAGGAACCACTTGTTGTTGCCGTACATGAAAAGTTGAAAGTCAATCGAAAATCGCTTGAAGATCGGAAGAATAAGCAGAATATGTTATGACGTGGTAACAACATGCAGAGAAATAGATTTCATTCAAGCAGTTCCCATTTTTAAGCTTATTTAGAGGAAGGTGTTGAACAGAGAGCAAACCCAGTCTCCTTATATCACTCAGACGTCTTACAGCAATTCGTAATCGGTGTGAACAACCGATATGTAAAAGAGAGTTTTGCCACAGCATAAATTCTAAGGTCATCTACGAACAGACATCGATAAAACAAAGCTTCACACGAACTAGAGTACAGAAATGGATCTTTATGATCTTTGGTTTCACTCTTTAATTGTTGAAACGACCTGGTTGAGTATACAAATCGGTCAAAGATGCAACGAGGTAAGTAAAGTAGACTTTGAAGCCATTTGACCATTTGCACAGTCTTCAAATCTTGAATTTTCTACGAAAGATTTTTGATCGGTGATCACTTAACACCCTTGTTTGAAATCAAATGGAATTCAGTGGATTGCCTTAATAACACAAGAAAAATGCATCAATACAACAACCAAATTTATTGTGGATTTTGGTGCATCCTGTGCAGTTAACAATAATTTGACTGAACGTCGTTACATGTTGTCGTTGATCCATAATCTATAATGAGCAATACGAACATAAACTCCCGGGCGGTTCGGGCGACCACACTCGGCACGGTCCCACGATACAATACCAACTAGTGTGTTTGCTTGCGTAAGCGGGCCACCTTGGTCACCATCCTGCAGTAAGAAAGAGAAAACAGTTGTTTTTGTTCAGTGCGAGGTAGTAGCTCTCTTAAATTGAATCTTAAAATTAAAATACTGTCCGAAGGTCGGGCTATTTCGAGATTTCGTTTCCGCTCCACATAAATGTAATGTCTGGATTGCTTCAGTAAATCCACTGTTGACTGTCTACCATTCACTGTCTAAAGTGTTACTGCTCTATCTTCGACAGTAATAAATTCTTTAAGACGACCTACGATAGTTGATCGATTTTCCTCGGATTTGTTTGTCGTTCAATTTCAATTATCTTTCACCAAAAAAACTTATCACATCGCGTAAGATTTGGTCAAGTTATCAACAAGGTTTCTTTTCTTAGCCGTAGCGATATCTCTCTAGCACTAAATAAAGGCTTCTCGAACTCCGATATGCGAATTGACAACGTTACAAACGAACCTGACCACTCTATCTCGAACAAATTATCAAATTTTGAACTTACACAAGCGTCACGACCACCAGCCGGAAAACCAGCACACAACATACCTTACAAAGAAAAAGATGAATTCAGAGAGGGTTTTTGGGGGCACTTTAGAAATTCAGTTACCGGCAGTAATGCCACCACCATAGAAGGCGTTACATTGAGCGTTGGACACTACCGGTTTGCTGACAGCACGTAAGCTAGTTACTTGATCGCAAGTTTCACATGTTGCTCCCCAACCAACAACTGTAACGGATGTTCCAACTGCTAAGCCTGAAAATTTCGACGACCGTGATTAGCTACAAGCATGAAACTAACGACTAGCGTCACGAAAATGTCGTTAATTTTAAAATTGTAAATTGTACCAGCGCCAGGCGTGTGCATCGTGACTACAGCGACTCCAGCGGGTTGCAAGTTCAAAGGACTGCTCAGCCAAATGACACAGATATCATTGTTGAAAGTGGTCGAATTGAATTGTGGATGGATGATAACGTCACTGGTTGAGACAAGTTGACCACCAGCGCCATTTTGAGTTGATCCAGCTCGAACTTCGAATGCGTCACCATCGATGTCATGAGCACAATGAGCCGCAGACAAAGCCCTATTTGCCGAAATGATTGAAGCTCCGCAACGGTGAGATCCAAGATGACGTAAAGAAAGTGTCCACGGGAAAGAATTTACACTGACTGCATCTCCGCCAATGACACGACCTTGACGCAACGGCATCAAGCCACCCTGCTTAGCAGCCAGAACATTTTCGGAGATTGGGACAATCACACCTAGTGTAATGGTAGCTCAGTTTTCGTTTTAGTCATCAGTGCAATCGTTAGACTTACCAGCGAAAGCTACTGCTACAAGAGCAGCGAATATAACGAGCAACTTCATCTTTGATACTGAAAATGTTGGCTGCTAGGGTGATGATTTATAAGTATATTGGACGGCACTGATAGTGTGCTCTTATCACCATTCAGACTGTGTTTTTTTCACTGATTATAAGCAAAGATTTTTGGATACAGTGACGTACACATTATATACATTCAATATCGAGAAGCAATCGCACATAATTGAAGTATTCTTATCACGAAAAACACCGGCCACTTATTATCTAATAAACGAAAGATGTAGCCATTATAAGCAGCTATTTCGGATTATCGCCAAACCGACTTCTTCCTACAGAGCAGCATTTTCATTTCACATGTCTGTTTCAGGGATTAATTTTTGAAATCTTGTGGAATGAACTCAGAATATACTTGAACGTTTAAGGAGGAAAGAGCAGGTCTACACTACAATCAACAATCTTCACACTTTTTCACCGTCCTGAGTTCTTATCACAAGAGTCAGATGGTTAATCATTTTCGTGAGGCGAACAACAATAATTCAGATGGTCTGCGAGGAGAAAAGTTTACTTCAGCTCATAAAATGCAAATTGACTCCAAACACTTCTCACACTGTTTTGCGCCACTTCTCGTTAAGTTTATGCAATAGAGTTCAACAGAGTTTCAGTTTGGCACCCAAAAAAGTGGTAAATATCGTGAGACTTAGATTTGGCGATGGTCGTGGGTTTTAAAACAGTCACCGTTTACCCCTGTTTCCCGTGGATTTTGTACGGGAAAACGGTGACTGTTTCAAGATCCACTAATAACAAAAACTTTGAGTTTCACGTTGTTTACCTCTGGGGTGCCAAGCTAAAACCCAGTTGAATTTGAATGTCTATAAATTCAACGAGAAAACAGTTCCGGGAACAAGGGTTCTCTTTTTCCTTTCTTTCAAAATGGTTTCGGGCATTTCTCTGGACTTTGATTTTCAGGGTCAAATTCAGGGTATTAAATTTTGTCCCACTATTTTTACTGTGCAACATATTTGTGTGGTGTGCTGTCCAGTTTCAGTACTCTTTTTAGATGACCACTCATGCGTGGAGTGTATTGCCGG
>JANTFA010145976.1:0-11669 GCA_026413405.1 Phytosciara flavipes | reverse complement strand
TTCGAAACGTGGCTGTAGATAAACAAATATTGCCTATGCGATTGCATGAGACTCAGACAGCCCACGATAAGCTGCGACGGCAGGCAATGGAACAGCGTAAAAGTTTCCGACAGAAAACTAATCAAATGCAGTACGAAATTGATGAGGTCAAAAGTTCATTGGCCGCAACGAAGGTAGATTAGATTAGAGATGTGAGAGGCTTCCATTCTTTAAGAGGAAGCGAAAACACAGATCGGAGATTCTTTGTGTTCAACCCTCGAACCTTGTTGACTCTGTCGCTGGAATCTTTATCATCGTGAAGTTCATAGTACCCTTGTTAAACCTGAGGCTGGTGTACAGAGGACAGTCCGTAAAAATGTGTACACCGGTCTCAGGAGCCAGCTGTCTATTCTGTGTAGATGATCGTTGCAGTGTTCTTAATTGCACCAACTACTCGCCTAAGTTCCGATCTGGAGAGGTTCAGAAGTTACGAAGAAATGTAACATAACGGTGAAGGAAAGATGACCGCAAATTTCGTTCAAAGAAGCTCAAAGAACTTCTACTTTGGCATGGATATGTTTGCCTAGCCCTCAAATTTGTATTCTCCTTTGTGATTGCAGATCGAATTCTTCAACACGAACGCTGAACTTCGTCGTAATCTGAGAAGCACGATTAAGACCACGAATCGTTTGAGTTTGATGTTTCTGCGCATGAAAGAGACGAAAAATCGTGTCGAAAGCAAGAAGACATTGTACGAACGAATCTCCAACGATTTGAGCGGTTCAATCAAAGAACAAGCAAACATTATCAAAGAAATGGCCAAAAAGTGTGACAAAAGCAGTAGGAAAACCAATTCCAATGTACAGCTGCTCAATCGTGTCGGTCAATTGTTGAGTGAAGTTGCAAACTTGCGTTTGAAACTAGCCGCCGAAATGATAGCAAAGCAAAAACAATCGAGGCGAATTACGGACAAACTGATCGATCGAGTTGCATCGAAGCTGGCCAAAGAGCGGTACGAGAACGATCACTTTGAACGCACCACCGTCAATACCAGCGATTCCGTTTATTCGTCAATCGATCTGGACGATTCGGAAGTGACAATATTCCAGCAAAATTGCAAATTGAAACGTTCGAATTCATTTTGAATCAATAAATTATCACTTACACCTTTCCGCATACGTGACAGACATACAGTTTCCGTTCTTCGCGCGGTTGATGCTGAATTTTGTGTATCATCAGTGCGCCCTTCCACACGAAACGCTTCGGACATTCATCACAGGCAAATGGTTTTTCTTCTTCGGGTAAATGGGTCTGAACGTGACTCTGCAGGAATCTGGGTCGCGTTACCATGTAACCGCATATCTGGCACCTGTTTGAGAGTTGGAAATTATCAACTGATCGTTCAAGATAAGCATAATTGGGAAACTTACTTGAATGCTTCGGGTTGAATATGTCTAGCCATATGCATAATTATTGCGGGATACCGATAAAGCTTCGACTGACAGCACGTAACGTAGCCTTCTTCCTTATGCTCGTCCTGATAGTGACTGAATAGTTCACGCAGATATCTGAACAATTCACAGATTAAGAGAAAAGAATTTCAATGAAACGTCCGTTCCAACACAGAGAACATCTTTCGGTCAACTCACTTGAATCTCGTTTTTTGCTCACATAAATCACATTCCAACTTGTAGTATTTGCATATCATCGACATCAGTTTCTTGCCCTTCACCAGCAACAAACCATTTTCGATGATCTTGTTCGGAAAATCGTCCAGCGTTGTCTGTGCCGGCCAATCTTCATTATCCGAATCTCTAGCCGGAAACTCATAGTCACTATCACCTTCATCCACATCACCCAATGGTAAATCGTTCGTTTTACGTACGATCGCCGGTTTGGAGCGAGTGTTTCGCTTCATTGGCAGTACCGTGTCATCGTCATTATCTTCCGGTTCGCTATCTTCGGTTTTAATTGCTTTAGGTCGGCCACGTCGCTTTTTCGATGGCGGTGGTGGCTCTGGTGGTTCACTTCCGTCCATCTCATAATAAATGACATTCTCAATGTCATCCGTTGAACAGCTGGCGGTCGGCATGCATTCCTCTTCCTTTACAATAGCATCCGTTACGGCTTCCTGCTCTTGTTCTTTCGTAGCATTCACTTTGTCGGTTTTCGCACTCTTTGCATTGGACGACCTGGTTTGCCGGGTGCTGTTTTGAACGATTTTCTTCGCCTTTTTTAAGACATCTTGCAGCACCAATTTGTCGTCCACTTCCTTCTCAGCTAACGATTCGACCAACGGTTCGTCTCCTTCAATTTCAATTTGGAAATGCTGGTCAATATCGTCGAAATTGTCGTCCGCATTCAAAACGACTACTTCCACCGTGTCATCCTCGCAACCATCTTCAAATATTTCGACTTCTGTCGCTGAAATATCAACGAATGCTGGCTCAAAATGTGGCACCAACACATTTCTCTCGTAGTCGTCTTTCAGAACCGATTTTTGGATTTGATTGATCTGGAAAGAAAGAGTGCAAAAATGTTGTTGACATTTATTGTACACAGTGTTGAATAGACGAGACCATCAACCGATCGGTTTGCTTACCTTTTCATAGAATTTGTGAAATGTATTCAGTTGGTTCGAGCACATCCAACATATGGTCTTGGGATGAGGATCAGTGTCAGTAACCCGTAAGTATAAATACCGATTTATTTTGCCAGAATAGTCCCGTTCTTTACCCTTGTCACTGTAAATATCAACCGTGTCGGTTTCTGTATTCCTCGAATAGCACAGTCTGCATATTTGGTTTTCAGGTATTAGATGGACAGAGGTCATTTTGTTTACAAAAACCGAACAATATTTTTGTCAATATTAATCACCACCGGTCGGAAGCATTTAATTTTTCTATTTTGATTGAAATTTTATAAATAAAAAAGTTGAACTCTGCAGACGTCAAAACACAATAACGTACCGCCAAGTTTGTATCACTCAAACTCAGATAAAAAAAATTGTTTGACATTTCCATGAACGGTTGTGTGCGTCCCAGTGCCGTGATAATATATTCCCAGCAAATTGATCATTGATGTGTGAGCTTTGCATTTGAACGATAAAAACTCGCACACGAGGGGTACAGCACTGCCCAAAATCATAGAGTGTTGCGGGTAAACAATAAATTTCCAACTACTCATTTGCGTTAGTAATATAACGAAGGCACCATTTCTCTTTTGTCCAATATTTGCTCATAATTACCCTTAATTGACGCGGTAATTCAATTCGAAATTGAAAAAAGCAACAAAAAATTGTCGTCGCAACCGCATCGTTTTACTAGAAATGTTCTTGATATTCTCATATTGTATTGGGATGCTTTGAAATATAATTTTCATTCATCGATTCACTTGATTGGTTACATTCGGTTACCTAGAAGTAGTATCAAAAGATGCACGCTAAATTTAAAGGTTTTCAACCAAATATGGTTGGCTTCTTTCTAAATTTGTTCTCCTTCATGTTGAAAAACTATGGAAGTTCTTTTTGTAAACATTTGAAATGAGCTTTCGAATTTCTTTTCAAGCTCCTTTTGAAGCTCATAAGCCTAGACTCAAACGTTTTCATTAGAGGTGGTATCAAATGGCAAACACAGTTATTGTCACAACTCCGAAAACAATAGTAACCGTAATAACTCATGCAGATTTCTTGTTGATGGCTGAACTGATTTACCCGAACTAGTTTAGAAAATTGCCTGTTTACAATATGCCGAGATACAGACCAGACCTGAAGGTCTCTACAACGGAAGAAACATTCATTAAATAATTAACGTCATGAACGCTGGCCGCGATAAATGATTTGAAGGAAAACGATAAGGAAAAACCTCCATCTGAATAGCTACTTCATGTATCAAATTGAAATAGACTCAGGGAAATTGTTGACAATGAACTGAGACTGGTTGTTCTGATTGATATCAACGATACAGATTTTTGCGTTGAGCATGCATCTGACGGTAGAACCTACTCTTGCGATGAACGAAACTATCACCAAGCAGACTGGCAAAAATCATTTCTCACCATTTTACAGGTGTGTATTACACAAAAGACGAAGATGAGACGAGCATATTTTCTGAAAATGGAACTTGCTCGTTTGGACATGATTTTATTGGAGCTAGTTGGATGCAAGATATTCTGAGCTAATCAGGCTGTATGGCAAAATGTTCAAAAATATCAATAAACTAATGACTGACGGTAGTGAAGCAGTACCTAAACTGTACATAGTGAGATCCATAGACAGAATGAATAAATTTGTGATTCAAATTTTGATGCAGTAGTGCCCCAAGTATGGCATACCAATTTTTTGCCGTTTTCAACGAAGCTTTTTCGTTAGAAGACTGTTATACGATTGAGTTATTCTGTATCAGACTTATTAGTTAAGTAGAGAGAGAGAGAGAGAGAGAGAGATCATAATTTAACGACTGGAAGATTTCTCGATGTATTCGAAACGTATAAGGCCATGTGAAGTGTCATTAGAAAGGTAATTGCAAGTACTTTCGGGCAGATAGCATCTTATGGGGTTTTGGAAGAATCTACGCTGAACTATGAGAAATGGAAGTGCTTATATTTTTTTCTCAGATGCCGCAAAAGAACTTGCAATTACCTTTCTAATGATGAATGATAGCCCACACGACCTTGTACGTTTCGTGTTCTTATCTGGAGAAATTTCCATTTGAAAAATGAATGCTTTTTCGGTTTTCGATCACCTCCCACCAGCTACACAGCCTATCTTCGTGGATACATATAAAAAGGTGGCTAGAAAATGCATTTCTATGGTCTGCTTTTGTAAATAACACGTCAATACTATTGCTAGATAGTGCGTTGGTTTTGTGTATCGAAAAACCTTACACAGCTTATCTAGCTGTTGAATTAACAGTGTTGGTGTCCTCGACGGTATTTTATTTTCCAAATATACAGACACCCCCCACATCATCACAGAAGATTTCCATTATATAAAGTTTAAATCAATCTAAACTTGTTGTTGATGATGAAAAAGTAATATTTTTAGTCATTGATCATCTATCGACCTGAAAGGTTGTGAAATATTTGAATATAAAAAAAAGGTTTCTGCAACAGCGCATTATTACAATGGTCCGTAACTTAGTTTCCGTCTCGGCCCTACTTTGCCTATTCATCACAATTGCGCACTCCGCTCCACCAAATCCACCCGCTCAAGTTCCTCGATTTGCGGTGGTTAGAGAAGATTACCATCAAGATCCAAATCTTGAGTACTCTTTCAGGTGAGTCAAGATTCTATTTTCTTTCGTCGATTTCTTTTTTTTATTTATTTCTTAAATTCAAACAAATAGCCAAGAATTCGCTAATGGTGAGAAGTTTTCGCAAGATGGAAAATTGAAAACCGTAAATGGCATGGATGTCATCGTCAACCAAGGGTCATATACGATCGTGAATCCTGATGGTTCGGAAACTATTGTGAACTACACAGCCGATGAGGACGGTTTCCATCCAATAATTATTGAGCCTACCAGCCACTGATCGAAAAAAGCCGTAATGTTCCAATC
Organism: Phytosciara flavipes; assembly: GCA_026413405.1. NCBI lineage: Eukaryota > Metazoa > Arthropoda > Insecta > Diptera > Sciaridae > Phytosciara > Phytosciara flavipes. Next base: position 6,132 of record JANTFA010145976.1, on the reverse strand, counting down.
GATATATTACCGTGAAACGAATGATGTACATACGCAATATATTGTCCAGTTAATAGAGTGTAGAGAGTGTCTTTGAGTTGAATTTACATAAATTGTTAGATAAGTTGTATTATTTTGATGAAATAAAACAAACACATTTTATGAATATATTTTATATGGAAATGGTTTTCTTCAATAAATTCATTGAATGATCAAATCGTCTCATCTCCCGTAATTTGCATAAGAAACTTAAGTTTCGTATTTGTTGTCGCTTTTACAGAGTTAAGTTTCTTATGCAAATTACGGCAGCTACTGTAGATAAGCAGCGATGCACTGCTTACATGTACCCAAAGTATCTGTATATGCAGTGAGAAGGTAATGCAAACGTTCAGCGAATAGCAAACTTACACATTTGCATTACCTTCTCTATGCTTGCATACTTTGCATACACGCAGATAGGTATACCATTAACATTGTAATGGTAATTTGTAAAGTTTTATTTACTCAAATTTTGGCTGTTCGGTCGATTATTCCAAGGCGATTAAAAGTGATAATAATTATAACATTGGAAGTCTTCTATAAAATATGCACCAAAACCGGTGGGTTTAATGAGTGTCACTGAAGATTAGATGTGTACCTATGAAGAACTGATGGTTTTCTACACCAAAAAAAAAAACTGGTAAAGGTTAAACCACCGAATGCAATAATTTATATAAAATTCAGCGTCTTCGATCTGTCCGTGTTATTTTACAGCAACCTGATATTTATGGAAAAGGTCAATACGTGTACTTCAGAGAAACGAATGAGTCATTGAACATCTTATATTTGTCACCACGATAAAACACTTATACTTGTGAAAGTAGTTTGATAGTGATGGGTGAAATCGAAGCAGCTTCCTAGCAACCTCACAGAGTTCGAGCGATCGGAAACGGACAGTGTATCTTGCAAATAGACAGCCTAATGAAATTCGCGAAATGCTCTGTAACTTGGAAATTATAAGTCACTGGAGAGTAGGGTTACTTATAATTTCCAAGCTATAACTCTCCAGTAAAACAACGTTGCACATTAGTATGACACAACGAAGGCTGTCTTTTGGTATTTTCCACCATAGGTTTTGAAAAAACAGGTAAAGACAACCACGAAGGCGGGTGACATAATAGTCATTTATGTAACAAGGTGAGAAATGTGGTTGTTTTTGTCACTAGATGGGATGTCATTGTCACATTGTGTGACAAAAAAAAGCAAATTTCACAACATGTTGCATAGAATGTTTTGAGAATTAGTAAAATATCTCAACAGGCGAATGGTTAGAGATGTTGCTCAATAACTTTTGGGCACTGGTGTCTGGGGTTCAAGGTTCAGTGGGCAGGATTTTTATTTACGGCTAATGGTTCAAAAGGAGTGACAAAAAGTATGGACGAAAATCCATTTCACCACTAGTGACACAATCGAAATATAGAAAACAGAGCAAAAAAAAGCCCGAGCACAACTCAAATAAACGCATGAGCGTTGCAGCGACGTTGCAGAAAATGATAAACAAAATCATAACAGATTGTGTGAAAAGTCAATTTGAAGAAAGCGAAATTTTGGAAGAACAGGTTGAAGAAATAGCTACTTTGCGTTATAGATGTGAAAATTGTCAACCCGAGGCGAAGCCAAGGTTGACAACACACCGTATGCGCAAAGTTCCAGTTTAGGCATAAGTTAGCAATCAATTTTACAATTTCATTAAATGAATATTTACGCACGAGGACATTACTTTTGCGCACTACAGTCAGAGAAATGATAAGTTGGTAAGCTTTGCTAACTGGAAGTAGTCATTTGAAATTTCATCAATATAGGTGGCGCCACAAAGAAATTTACATGTCACCACCTTCGTGATCATCTCAGAGGTGTCAATCATATTTTTCAAAATCGTGTTTCCTCCAGCAACTGACGTCGTAAGTCTTCTTGAAATTTGAAAAGAAACGAAATATGTTCTACCCAAGAGTTCAATTCGAAGAGTTCATCTTAAAAGAGAACGAATGGCAACCTTGTGTTTGTTAGACCAACTATAATAATTGGTCTCAGTATTTCTAAAGAATCAAGTGAAAATTTTTCGTATTTATTGAAAGTATAAAGAGAAAAAGTATTCATGAAAATACTGAAACCATCACAGTTGGTACGGTATATGCGAAACACATGTTTGTATTAAATTGTTTTGAATTCACATTTTCGCAATGGTGCTAAAATGATAAACCGATACTTATTAAGCAATAGTAGATTACGTTTTGGTTTGAAGATTCCTTTTCTTTTGACACGTGTGGCGTCAAAATAACATTGAAGATGGTGATTTTTTGCTTTTTACTCGTTAAGCCATTGGGATTATGACAATTACCGCAAATGTCATCAGGTAATGGATCATTTCTAAGTGGTGCAGCGAATAAAATGATACTATTCAAATCTGAGTACGTTCATAGGTATGAATAATACTTCATTTTGACAAATTGTGTTGTCTTGTTGGGCAAAATATCTATTTAGCCATTCGGAATCGGCCCTGAATAAAATATTTTTCTTCATATTTAGTTAGCCAAATATGTTTCTACAGATTCATAATGTAGTATCAATTTACTCACTTACTGCTATAAAATCTACTATACTTAAACACGAACAATGACTAGACTGTTTGCTCAACCTTCCATATCACAAAATTTGTCTCGTCAGATAATGCCTATTTGTGTGTGTGTGTGGTGCACAATTTTGTGTATCAAAATTGCACATCACAGTCTCACATCAGAAGTTTAGTCTAATACTCAAAGTTGTCGCTAGTTCACAGAGCAAGCTTTCGCGTAGCAATTATACGAATGCAATGTTTCCATTTCTATATGTAGTATTCGGTATCGGGGTGATTCTCTATTTGTACCTAACATGGAATTTCGATTATTGGAAACGACGTGGCGTAGCTGGTCCACAACCACGACCCTATGTTGGAACATTCCCAAAAACCGCTATGCTGGATAAAAGTTCGAATTATATCAGTGAGACAAGTGAAATATTTCGGTAGGTGGATCCGTTGATTTCTGTAGCATAGTTTTGTTTTAATTATTGCTCTTAGAGTACTCTAAAAATGTCTTATCTTATCGTTATTTAGTTGTTTGAATTGAGAGTCAGGTCAACTGCTCTCGCAGTTCTTGGGCAAATTTTGTTTTTAAATTTCTTTTCGATGTTACCAACGCAATATAAACAAGAACAGATTTTTTAACTGTCAGTTGGCGCCTTATGGAACGTCCATAAGGGAGTTCCTACTGAGCAGGGTAGTATACAGAGGGAGATTGCGCCACCCGCCGTTCAGATAAATGGTGTCACACCTTTCGTTAACAAAAAAAAACTCACCTCACATAAGTTTGTAAGACGTGGTGGAATTATCGCCTTAAAAATGGTATGTCAGCCGATTATCTGAATGGCAAAACCTCCTCAGTATACAACCTTGCCACTGAAGGGAATAGGGGATCTCTGAAAAGCGGACAAGTCATGTTCAAGGAATTGGAAAAGTGATGGCACATGGGAGAAAAGTCTCTATATGAATAGTCGGAATGCAATGTAAGAGACTGATATGAGAATTTTTGCTACTGCGTCGAGAAGGCTCATTATTTAAAATCTATTCGCGTGCATGTTTTTAGTGCTTTGATTACAACTGAACGAAACATTTCATGTCCTTTTAGAAAATATTACCGACAGCACCGTTTTATTGGAGTTTTCGAGCATCGTGAACCTAAGCTTATGATTCTTGATCCTGCATTAGTAGTAGACATTTATGTGAAGCATTTTAAACACTTTGGCGACAACACAATGAGGCAAGCAGTACGTATAATAACCGCACTGAAAGCTTAACGATGTGACAATTAAAGCAAATGTTCAATTTTCAAGATACATGCTAAACAGGATCCACTTTTCAAACTGAATCCTTTCATTGAGAGCGGTGCCGAATGGAAAGAACGAAGAAGTGATCTGGCGCCGGCGTTCACCATGTTACGGGTATATTGACAGTGTAAGCAGGGCCATTCAAATTTCCTAAATAAGTGTTTCCCATTACATAGGTGAAGACTATGTTTCCGGCAATGGAAGTGTCGTGCTCTAAGTTAGTGGATTACGTAAACAAATTGCTTGAGTCCGGTCAAGATGTCATAGCTTCAAAAGACGTAGTGTCATTTGCAAGGGCGATTAATAAATTTAGTTCAATGAGCTTACTTTCAGATCGCGTCTAGGGTGATAGCTGATGGCTTATGCACTAATTTGTTCGGTCTCGATGCTAAAGCATTCGACGATGATTCCGATTTTCTTTATCACAGCCTTCGAATGTTTCATGATGTACAAGTAGTTCGGTCAGTGCTTTGGAAAGTATTTCCCATTCTTGAAAGAATTCTACCGAATCAGTCTGTCGCTACTGAATTCAATGACTGGTTCGTGAGGCTGTACCGGATGGCAGTTGAATTACGCCAAAAGAGTGGCATTGAAAGCGATGATTTTCTCAATTTTTTGATGGAATTGCAGAAGAAGAGAAACTCCCCAAATGAAGCGTCGGCTGCGAATGCATTCACTTTCTTCTTGGACGGTTTCGAAACAACTTCTTACATGCTGGGCAATGCAATCAACGAATTGGCCAAGAATAAAGAGTGCCAGCAAAAATTGCGTGCTGAAGTTAGATCGTTCAAGAGCAGAGATATCGATGATGATTTAAATCAGATGCCGTATTTAGACGCAGTTGTAAATGGTAAATGCACGTGACATCGGACCTTAACCTTGTACTCAACCAAATTTTCCGTTGAACACAGAAACAACCCGCATTTGCCCCTTCCCATTTCCGATTTGGAAAACTTGCACAGAAAGTGTTCAACTAACTGATTACGATGGTAAAACTGTTCAGATCGATCAGGGTACCAAACTAATATTACCAGTCACTGCGTTACACCATCATCCCGATTATTTTGTCGATTCCGAAGAATTTAATCCGGATCGGTTTTTATCTACCACAAACGATGCAAAAACATTAAAGGATGCCGGTATCTTCACTCCCTTCGGAAATGGTCCGCGTATATGTATGGGTATGTTGAACGGTTTTTCAAAAATTCCAAGTAGAAAATTAATAATTTTTGAGTTTATTTTAGGAATGCGCTGGGCCGTTCTCTTTATGAAGTTAGCGTTGAGCTCGTTAGTCGATAAGTTCGATATATCAATAGACATATCAAACAATAAGCCGAGTTCTCAGACGGGCATGTTGTTTTTTTCTTCTAATGATGTGCAACTAAAGTTGAAGCGTATAGAGTAAAATTGAACAATAAAAACCATAGTTGGTTAGTACAATAGAGAGTTTACGCAAATGACATATAATTATATGTCGACATATAAGTTGTAAATTATTAGTAACCCTCCTGTACTTCTTATATGGAGAGGTGACTTATAACTTTCAACTTATATGTCGACATATAATTATATGTCATTTGCGCAAACTCTCTAATGGTTTCGTTTCCTTCTACACAAAATCAACTCAATGAGTTTGATCTTAACAATTTCTCTTTAAGTAAGACTAACTTAGATTGATCAAATCGATTTCTACTTCGCTAAGACGACTCAGCAATGCAGTTGTTGCAACGACTTAGCAACGGCGCAGCAACGTTACATAGTTGCAGGTGTTGCAACGTCGTAGCAACGACGCAGCAACGTTACAATGTTACAGCCTTCGCATGTGAAACCGCCTCCTCAAAATGCTATAAGGGTTGGTACATTGAGTTAGGAATCGCATCATAATTTTCCACCTTAGCAACTGAAAATGGCTCGTGTGTCTTCGGCGCTAAATTCTGGCAACTCTATCGTCAAAATGACAAATTCACATGAATAACCAGAGCATGCTTTCTGTGCAAAAAATGAGTCTTCAATTTCCATACATTTTGTGCAAGAAAAATGAGTCTTCAATTTCCATACATTTTGTGCAAGAAAAATGAGTCTTCAATAAATGTAAAAATGCAGCAACTGTCTTAGTCCACCCGGCTACTGTATGAACTAAACACATCACGCTCGACACCAAGGCATACACCATCGTGGTGTTTAGACCCGTACGAAGTACGAGGGTCTAATGCCTTTACTCTTACGTTTGTAACACGTCGATTCCGACTCCCG
>JANTFA010145975.1:7297-21647 GCA_026413405.1 Phytosciara flavipes | reverse complement strand
GATGTAGAGCCACGGAAGAAAGCCTCCTCATCAATTTCACTTTGTGAACGGCCCTGTGGTTGTTGCGTATTGAAATTCTGCTGTTGTCGTGGCGTACTCTGTACATCGTTAACATAGACAGCTCCCTTGTCACTAAGCAGTCCTCGTGAGACAGCATCAAAATATGATTGACGTTCGTTGGGATCATTTAAATACCATCCCTGGGCTGGTATAACATTTACGACCACCTTATCGTGCGAGGTGGTTCTTGCATTGGTATTTTGACTCGTTGCATATGAGGGAATTTGTTGAGTCGAATAATGTGACGTTGAGTGAACAACAGATGGTAGAGATGAAGGAATTGATGATGGAATGGGTAATGGAGCCGATTGGTAGCGATTGTTTACATAATCATAGGAACTATGGGATTGTGGATTGTTTTGAATGGAAGTTGGGTAATTGGATTGTATCGGTGGAGCCTGAAAACTGGTCTGCGAGGGATTCGGTCGATTATCAATTGTTGCATAATGGAAAGACTGTTGCTGTTGTTGCTGCTGCTGCGGCTGCTGTTGTTGTTGCTGCTGCTGCGGCTGCTGTTGTTGTTGCGGATAGGAATTGTACTGATTGTACGTTGAATACGTTTGTTGGCTCGGCTGTTGTGCTTGACCGGTCGGGTATGTGTAACTATATTGATCCGATGCGGCAGCTTCATGATCTTTCGCTGGATTTATCTGTGGAAATATTTCCGTTTTCGTATAATATGCCCAGTCTGTGTCGTTAGCTACTTCTTCAAGTGATGATTCGATGGATGAAGATGTCGTTTGTGAGTCGATTTCAGTGTAGTTTTCTGATTCTAATGAGTCTGAGTCTGGAAATGTAACTCGATTCGATGGTTCAGTCTCAGACGTTAGTTCGTCATTGTCGTCTACAGTGTCCAATCCCGTGGCTATACGTTCAATGTCTTTGATGGTTTTTACATTTTTGAATAAAATTCTCGGGGTCAGTGAGTGTTCAGGCGAAGATTTCAAGTCATTGTTAATGAATCCGCCGATTTTGGTGTCTTTTTCGAGAAGTCGATTCGGACTGACTGTTATGGTTTTCAGTAGTGGCTTCAAAATGGTAACCAGTTGCTCTTCAACGCTGCTGGACGGTAAGGCATACGTTCGTTTGGCTCTGTTCTCTTTCTCCGTTTCACTTTTCAATTTAACTCGGAAATCATTGGATCTGTTCTTGGCTCGTTCAAAAATCACTTTGATGCTGTTCGACTGCTTCGGTCCGCCGCCGCTACTGTAAACGTCTTTGGGGTTCCGTATTTTTGTTTCATTAATGTCTTGGGTTGGAAAAATTTCATCATTCAACTCGTTCTTAATGTCACTGCCCGATAAGTCCCGTTCTTCGTTCAAAGACAGCTGAAGGCCAGCGAATAGCAAATTGGCTCCTTTGTCAAATCTGCTCAGTACTTCATGGTCTTCAATGTCATTACTCGGTCCATCAGATATCGGAGAAACAACTATCGGACTACGTTTGAAGTCAATCAGTTCCCAATCGGTCGACTCGGTTCCATTTTCGTCTGATGTATCGTTTTCTAATTTGTCTCCCTCTTGTAAAATTTGATTCTCCAAATCGGTTGGATCTGTTTCATCGTCCTCTGACGATGCGTCTACTAATTGATGGCCTCCGTCTTGTAATATTGTATTCAATTGGAAGATATCCTTGATCGATATCTCTGATAATTTGAGGTCCGATGTTCTTTCATTCGTAGTAACAGTCGGTTCGCCGGCAGTCTCGTTTGTCGGTTGTTCAATTTGATCTTGGTATAAGTATTTGTCAATGTGTGTAACGTCACGGTTAATCAAAATCTGTTTTTTCGGATCGGCATCGGCATCCAAATTTGGTAGATCGTCGGTGTTGTCAAGTGTTCTTGAGTCGGTCTATAGACAGGTTGAAGAAGTATAAGAGGATGTTCAGAGACAGTTAAATAAATGCAGTTTTAGTCCTTGAAAGGAAGCAGAAAAGATAGAACAGAAGAGAGGTTTGAAGGAAGCGAAGGAAACGACAGCAAATTAGTCAATGAAATAGAAAGACATTTTCATGACCAATGGTCTCCATCATGCTTCCAACACCCATGCAACTGTCAGTCGCTAATTTACCTGATTCACTGGATATGTGAATTGTTGTCGGCTATCTCGTTGTGCAGAACCGTAGCTACCGAATGAGTGATCATTGGTTCGTGCTGTTCGGGTATTGTGTGAACTTGGTAGATATTCCTTCGCTAGCACTTGAAGTTGATTGTTTGAGAATCCAGATGGTTCGTTGTACGAGCGTGATTTGTCATTATACGATTGTGTGCGTTGGCTATATGATGTCGCTGTCGGACTATACGCAGTTGTTGAAGTCGATCTGAATGGCGGTACTGATGGGGAATATGGAGCGGTCGTTGTACTAATTGTTGCAGCACTGGTTGATAATTGCTGACCCAATGAAACACGACCATTGTATGTGGTTGCCGGGGGTGATGAACTAACTTGATTGATTTGTACATTTGACGATATTGGTCCATATGATGCAGTGGATGGTACTGACGTTGGAGTATTCTTCTGCTGTACACTTTGAATCAACAAATTGTTCTGAGTTGGATAACTATTGGATGACTGCTTTGGTTGACCCGAATACACCACACTGACATTAGGAATGTTTTCTTGTGAGCTAGAACTTGTTGAGACAGTCGAGAGTGGAGAGGCTGTAACACTTGATTGACTGCTGAAAAATGGTGTTTGCAATAACGGTAGAGGTGTAGATACCGGTAGATCTAAACGAATAGGTAATTTAATAAAAAACTCGGAATGTAAGTTTTCAACAAAATTACATTGTTTACCGACAAAGCTGGATGGGGATGATTGAGTTTTCGCATTGTTTTCATTTCCAAAAGCTGGCGCTCTCTGTCCGATCGTCTGACTCAGCAAATTACCTTCTCCAGAAAAGACTGGCGTGTAAATAGTCTCACCAAGTGAATTCACCAGCGCTGATATACTAGGGTCTACTCCATCTTTACCAACATTGCGTGGTGTTTCTTGTGCATTTGCGGCTTTACCATACAGTCCAATAGTCTGACTCAGCAAATCACCTGAACCTGAATATACGGCCGTCAAAGTTTGACCAGACTGATCATTCGATGGCGAATTAAGAGCGTTGTTCGATTCAAATTGATTGTTTGTTGTGGTAGTCGGTTGAGATCCTAATTTTTGACCAAAGTTTGGTCCACTCGCGCCTAAATCATTTATTTCCTGTTGCAGTCCTACAGGATTGTTTAGTCCACTACCATAGTTGTACGGACCACTCGATTCAGCGTTACTGGTAGGTTGATTGTTTTGGCCATTTAATGCGTGCTTTTGCACTTGATCTGCAGTCGTTGAAACTAGATCGACATTACTTGAGAGCGTGTCGAATGTTTTTGTGCTAACGATGGCAGTTGTGAATGGATTGTATCTCAAATTCTGATCGCTGGATATTTCCCCGAGACTTGATACAAATAATGTCGGTTGTTGGTTGTTGTTGCCGTTATTAGCACCACCGAAGGTATTGGGACTAGAATTTTGGCCAAATCGCGTGGTGTCAGGTAGTGTTGTAGGAGTGACGTGACTTGATGTACCTTGAGTGTGACCCGGAGTAGTAAACCGATTATTCCCCGTTGGGAATATTGGCTGGCTCAATATATCGCTTCCACGTTCAGGTTGTTGTGCATTACCATTTGTACGACCTTGATTCGTCACTGATGGTTGCCCATTGACGTTACCAGATGGGAGTCCGTTATTTTGATTGATTGAACTGTGTGCATTATTGGTCTGTTTGGGAAACTGTGAATTTGAAAACGGAAATCCACCGTTTTTATTGCCATTTTGATTGTTAAATTGCGACTGTTTCGTGTAGTCCATCATTCCGTGAACCACTGTCATCATATCATCGTCGGATATCAAACCCATCTTTGTGCCGAACAAATTGTTGCGATAGTAGTAACTTTCGCTTGCTGAACAGTCCACATTCTTGTACCAATCGCAAACGAAGAATTTTTGATTGAAGAGTGTCCCATTCGGACAGAGGAAAGCGAAGCCTACAAAGGTTTGATATTAGTTGAATAAGGAATCTGTTCGACAAATTTTCAGGCTAATATATTACCTGAACCAGTTAGGTCGGTTTGGGCACACACTCGGAACACTTGACAACGTGATTGTACATCCGCATAGTACCCTAGAATGAGAAGTTATAAAAGTTGAATCATAAATTATAACGAAGAAAAAACCCAAAAAAAATTCTACAAATTTGAATATTAATTTTGAAATCAAAATAATAATTAGACGGCCAGCTATCGCGCAGCAAATCAACTTTTACAAGAAATTTATTTGCTTCGATCGATGGAATTAATTTTGTTTTCGTTAATAATCTCCATCAGCGAACCATCGGTTATAACATGACCTCGAGAAGTTCCATAAATAAGGATTTTTAGGTGCTAAAGAGGAACATTTTTTTATCATAAGCACGTGAAATCGTTTACAAAAAATGAGTGATGAGGTGTTAGTATTATAACCGAATTGGATTTTATATGTGACGTGGAAAAGGTTTAGCATTAACATTCAGAAACGTCCAGTTATAAAAATTCTTTTTAAAATTTTGAATTTAATATGATGTCATCGATAAATCATCCGTCTGCCTTCTTATCATCTTCCATCTACAAGAGATCGAATTCGCAAACAGGATGCGTTTATTTTACTTGGGTTAATAACCTTTGATCAAGAAAAGTGGGGTTTACCCATGGTGAGGACAACACATAATTGGATTGTTCTTCAAAATACTTGAACCCACCATTTGGGTGAGTCAAGTCCCTTCTTGACTGAAGATAATTTTAAAAGATTTTTTAATTCTCGCAATAAACTTGAGTCTAAGCATAGCGAAGTTGTTGTAACAGTTGCTACACTTATACAAAATCACTCCGTCACTTTTTAATTGTGGTTGGGTTGTAACACGTACTACTGAAGTTAACGTGTAATCAAGAAAAAGGGGAAGATTAGCGAAGAGTAAAAAATGAGGCTTCAAACTCATTTCTGTGAAGCTAAATATCAATCAGTTCACTTGGTATCTTTTCCGTTCTTTTTGAAAAGATTAAAGAAAGAAACTCTTCTCAGAGTTATTTCTATGTAACTACTCAGATAGTATACAAATTCTAATCCACCATTTGACCTAAATTCTTCGTCGAATAAAACAAACAGAATAAGTTGGAATTCAGCACCTACTTTAGGACGACGGTGTCGTTGTGTATCTGAACACATCGAAGAAGTTTTTTTTTTCAAGTTGCTGTTTGACATTGCAAATCTAGGTATTCTTAGATCGATGCTGAGATATTCTATATTCAACGGCTGAAATATTCTGTATTTTTACCGTTGACAAAACAGTAGTGACCTGATCGATTTCTGTTACGGACATTTAGGCGATTTTCTGTTGTATAGACCCTTGACTACAGTCAAGGGAATAGTATGAGTAGTTGGAGTATTTAGCGCTTGTACACAGACAAATGGCATACAGGGCCAAACTGGCTCGAAGGAAACATGGTTCGAGATACATGGTTTGGCAAGCCTGATTTGAACCTGATCTTGAACTGAACTAAAATCCAAGATCAGAGGTTGAACTGAGGTCAGTATCAGGTGGAGTCATCGCTAGGGAACGTAATATACTAGGATATATGGATGTATCTCACTAATGGAACAGCAGAAGAATAGATAGACACAAAAAACCTTTTTTTATTTGGAAATTTGCTGTACGACCCTACCCTATAATAGACGTTCCCTGAGTATTGGCAAACATTTTCACGTTACGAATGAGCTAGAAGAACATCCAAGGAGTGCCCAGATGATAACAACATTCCAACGATGATTTAACTTGAATTATTCAACAAAGCACATCATCGGTCTTCCCTCGGAGGGAATCCTTCCTACTGCATTTTGTCACGTTCAGTGTCATATGACCAATTACAACTATGGAAGCAAAGTATGGTCTGTTTCGCCCCACGAAAATATGTAAATCTATGGTCCCGGTTGAGTTGAAAGGAAATCCGAAACTCTTCAGTCGTTTTTTTTTGATACATTTGCATCGTGTTAAATGTTCCATGTGTAATGTGTTTCTAAGTCAGTTAGGCGAACAGCCGGTTGAGTTGACGATGTTGTTATTTTCACACCTACAAATTGAGTGATACGTAACGCTCAAATCCGTAAGATTTGCAACAATTAAGATAACGGAAGCATCCTGTTTGCAAATTTAATCTTTCTTTTTGCTAATATAAAAATTGCAATTGATCTTCTTTAACTTTCATTTTCGTGGCATTTTTTGTTTATATATTTCCACAGAAACCGAGAGGTACGAAGATTGAATGGATAAATACAATGGTACCGCTGGCCATTATCAAATGTTTTTTTTTTGTTTTGAATACAGTTTTATGCAAATAGTTACACGACATCAAAACTATAATAACTGAAAAAAAGGCCAGACATTTCGAATGAAATGCATAGACTGGCTGCGGCTTTATCATAATTTTATACAAATATTGTGAAATTTTATTGACTTCCACACCGCATTCGGATTCAGCTGGAAACTTCCGAATGTGTGTAAGGTTTTGCATATTTTATTTAGCGATTAACTCCGTTGATTAATTGACTATTAATTATTCAGAGTGGCGTTTCAATTATAACATTTGATTGGCTTTGTGAAGGCACATCTTGGCTAATTAAACTTTCGAATGGTGATTAGAGAGAAGGGAATGGACACTGTAAGAATTTCTATCAATCTTTCAATCTTATCTTCCTAAACATTATTCAACAAAATTCAATTGATAATTTTGGAAGATAGTAAACGCATCAGAGACGACCATTACCGTGCTTGATAAAGCATTTTATCAAACGAAAACAAATCTCAAACCAATCATGTAACGTGAACGTGTCTTTGATAAGGTTTTCGAAAGAGCTTTTCTTATGGAGTTAGTTAGATGGGTCACTGTCAAATAATTCATTCTTCAGCCATTAAATATGAAGCGGACAGTGATTTTGTGTTTATCTGTGTTAATTAGTTCGTTATTGTTTGTAAGTTGCGACGATGAAGGAACATTAAACACTAGCGACGATGGAAACAGTTATACAGATAACGACGCTGGTCTTTCTGATGACGAAACCACTGGAGCAGAACTCGATACAAATGAAAAAGAAATAGTCGGTGATGGTGACGAAAGTACTGGAGGAGAAATTCTCAAAGATAATCAGAAACAGAGCCTGAAATGCTTTGGTAACCAGATTCTATCTTCACATCCCACCCTAAACCAATAAAATATTTTCGTTCAGTATGTCGAGCGGTTATCGAAACGATGCTGTATGAAGTGAAGAAAATCAATCCTCGGAAAAGAATTCAAGTAACCGCCACCAAGTCCATACAATATTCGAAATCTGAATCGTACTTGGCTGAACTGATGGAAGATTTGTGTAAGAACATTGTCGATAAAGTGTCTACGATCCAATTTTTGAAAAATATTTTCCAGGTGAATATGCCGACACGTTTGCGATATTACGTCAAGTGCTAGTTCAGAAGACATTCATTCAAAGTATGTTGGATAGTGGTGGTTCTGTTGACGCGACACCTGGCTTTCCGGAGGATAGTCTCTCAACCGAAAATGTGAACTTTTTAGTGAGTATACCATTGACCAGTGGACAATGACCAGCGGACAATGACCAGCTGCTTCTAATTTTCAAATGTCTGACCTCCATCTACAATTGCAGTGCTTAGAAGTGATGGGGGAGAATGACGATGAAATATTAGCGGAATTTACGAAGGAAGTACTGTCCGACAATATAGAAGAGATTGTTTGCACTGAAGCGGCCAAATATTGTGACAAAAAGGAGGGTGATAGCGCAAACGATAATGAACGGGAGGAGTTATAACTCAACTTTCGACAAAGTATGTTTATCAAAGGCGAATACACGTGAAGCGATTTGACTGAATCTTTAAGAGAAACTTCTCTAGTCATTTGTTATCGACAACAACAATAAAAACAAACCATGGGATTTGACTGTTTTTTTATAGAAAATTCACGAATGTTAAAATTTATTGAAGTAAAAGAGCTCAAGAGACGGTAGACCATAAAGTTTTAGGTGCTAAATATGCAGACACGTCAAACTTTTCTTGAATCCAGAACTTTGTCCGAAGCAGCTGATTGATACTTTGGTCACTGAATCCTAGAACTTTTCTGCTTCCAACTTACTGAAGAACTGAAGTAATTGCTTTTCATCCCTGAATTATAACGTTGGAAAGAAGGTGGACCTTCAAAAATGATGGAAGTTTAGGAACTGACCATTTAAAGACCTTCAAATTTCCTCAAATGTAAAAGATAGTTCAAGCAAAACTGATAAAATTGCTTGTCATTCTTGAGCTCTAGCTCCGGGATGCATGTGGGAACCAAAGTCATCCCTCAAGCAGTTGAAAAGTATCAAATCACTACTCCTCTTGCTCTTATAACTTTTTGAGAGAAAGTGTTGGAAATCGACCAAGGTCTTTATTCAATCTCATAGCTTCCTAAGAAAAAAATGTGTGTGATGTGTACGGGTACTTCCAAGGCATGATCATTCTATCGGCCAGCTAGCGTTGAAAGTACATACCACAACGTTTCCAAAACATTCTCCTTTGTCAAAATGAATCAAGAAATGGCCATGGAAATGACTGATAAAGTCAGCGGTATCCCATCGATTCAAAAACAACGGCAAGAAAGTTGTTCTACCGATTTTTGAGGTATTGAACCAACCTTTCAGAATCTGGTTCAAGCTTACAAAAATATTCAAATTTGACTTTGAAGATGCTCTCTAGAAACTAGAATGAACGATACTTTGATGATTTTGCAACCATAGATATTGTAGAAGATCGAATGTCGTTTGAGAACTGTTCAAGCAATACATAGTCGAACCATATTGAATAAAATGTTAAATTGTAGGCCTCTAGCAAGGTTACAAACATATTGCACAATCAGAAGCACGACACCTATAAGCTCAAAGATGAATTCCAATTTTATGTCGTTACCATGATGTCCAAGATTCAATTTCCGTTTATTATTGTCATGCACACATACATAACGCACACACGATCTACATATAATTGCTTTACCATTTCCATTCAAATTACCATAGGAATTTTCATCAAGTAGTGTCTCAATCAACAATCCAACTAGTCTCATTCCCACCGTCTACATTTTTGATGGGAACAACAATAAATCGTAAAAAATGCTAAAATATTCTACAATAGTTCCATAACAAGTAAAGGTCGATCGAAAAAAACAATTCAAACCAGCATGAAATTGCTCACATTAAACGCATTTTATGTGAGCCTGGTCAGTGTGTAGGTTCGTCGTTCAAAGTTAATTTATTTTTTAAATGTTCTTTTTTGCATAACTCACCATACTTTCTGCCCTTGCACGAGAAACTAGAAGTCGGTGGAACACTGTATACTGGATAATCGACATCTGGTTCGCCTGGTATACTATTTCGGATGTTCCAGTTTTGTTGATTTGACCTGGTTGAATGTAAGGAGAATTTTTAAAGAAAAATGCTAGATTTATTCTTTGCTGAACAATGATGTTGCTAAGCGACTTTTTTTAAGAAAATTCGATTCTAAAACTCGCCTTCGGCTTGTACCTCTCATTCTCTAAGAAAAAGTCTCTTAGCACGGAATGCAGAAAATGAGTTATTCAATGTCCAACTACCGAGTCAATCAGTGGTGTCCCTTACGCATTTACTTACCCTGTACTCAAATCATCGACCACAGGAATATCGCCTCCTGAGCTGTGTTTGAATGTCGGTGAAACGTTTCCGCCTGATAAATGAATGACATCAGCAACAACATATGATAATGGTAACAGGAATAAAAAACAGCCTGCAATGGTTAAAATTTCAGTATTAGTGGAAGGTAGCAAGAGTTCTTTTCAATAGAGTTGAGCACTTAAGCGGTGCAAGAATCAACTTTTCGTTAAAAGGTAAGTGGATTGTCTTGACAGTAATTTGATAAACTTACGACGTTATCATTAGCTTGTCATAGATGGGAACGATACTTTATAACTGGCAGTACTTCATTTCATAAAATTATTTTCCGAATAATGATTTCAAATCTTGTACTTCGAACATACATTTGCTATAAAAGATCGAATTAGACGAAGTTTTTCATTAATTTTGTGTCTGTCTCACCGATAACAAATGTATAGCCATTTGTAACAGGTTGATGAGATCAGGGCGTTATGGTGACCTTCAACCTTCAAAAGCGTTATAGATTTCTGCGTCCCTGGTCTACAAAACAAAGTAATTCATTCAGTGGCACGTTTCTATGCCTAACGATTAATTTTCAACTTGTGAGGTTCTGTCTGTCATTTATTCACTTTGAAATTGATGTCTAAATTACTGAATATAATCGAATGAATGGGCAATGTCACACAGTGACTAATGTGATTGAAAGTAAATCACCATTTGTTACATTAGTTTCTCATCGTCGTCAATGGCAGTTACAGAAAACATAAATTTAAATCAATAAACTATGTCGATGGATTAGTGGGTCGCTTCAATTTTACTATAAATTGAATAGAGTTGCCAAAAAAAATTGGTTTTCCTTCCATCGAATTTAGTCATTAAACACATTTTTTTTGTCGAATTTAGGAGAGGCACATTATAAAAATGATGAGATAAAAAATGTGGATTGATTGGAAGTGACAAATTGTAAAAGGAAATATGCATCGATTGATTATTACATAAATCGACCAAAAAAAACAGCCCAATGTCTTTCTCAAAATGGTTAATGAAACACACAAAAATGTGCCACACAATTTATGCGCTTGAAATAAATCGGTAATTTATGGAAATAATTTGAAGAAACTAAAACTACTCAAACCAAAAAAAAGGGAGGTAAACAGATCGGCTCTGGTGCACTCACTTCTACATTAGATCTATCGAAATCGATGGTATAATTTGAATATTGAGTTTAGAGAGTCAATGACAACATGCGTTCATAGTTTTTATGCAAATGATGGATCAATAAATTAGAGGAAATCTTATCGATCCAAAAATGTAAACATTCAGATTAGATTTGTTACGTGTACAATGCTACGATGAAGGCAGGTTTTATCACACACCTTTCATCTTGAGTGACACTGAGTGTGTGTTTTCTCTTCATTTAACTGCTGCATAAAGTAAAAAGTACATTCCACGTTCATAATATGGATGACTGACCTTTCTCATGTGAACCGCTTTGCTCAGTGTGAAAAAGTAGTGATAGATTTACATGCGATAAGTTTATGAAAGGTCTATTCACAAGGGTATTTGGTGACATAGTTGGTGCTGGCGGCGATTTCTTAGACAACCACTTCACGGTCGTCGTTACATTTCAAACAAAAAATTGGACGCTATCTTCAGTGTACGGCCGAGTAGCTCAACTAAGGCTCACTCAATGGGCTCTAACTTCTGAGCCCAAGATCCGATTTTGACAAACTTTTTTTTCCTGGATTGGTGTAGTCACACACTTTCTATGAACTTGCTGCGAGCAATGCCGCCGGTAATTTAAGTGAGAAACCTCAACTCGACCTCGTAAATAGCACAAATTCGACCACATCTCTGGATCGGTATAAGCATAAGTCCCTCGTACTTCGCACGGGTCTACAAATCTATGCATTTCGAGACATACACAGTGAAGCAGTTTCTTGTTTAGAATTACTTTCTGCGTCGAAAAGATTGGAGTTCCAATTAGCCATTGATGTCAGACGTAAAGCACTTAGGAAGATGAGTCTCTTAGATACGTCTGAGTGTTTCTGCGGGTTAGAGGAATGTTATGTGTGACTATCCTAAATTTCTCCCACTGAGACGCAGGATTCTCTGTGACTACATCGTGACGCCATCCGAAGTGTTAAAGCTGGGACCTGTGACATTGGACAGGTTCCTTACTAAAACAGGGCGATTTGCGTAATTTAAATGATGAACGGGAAAGAAACAAAGGCTCACAACATCTAAGATCGTTCTCGACCGATCGTCCCAAACTGATAAATTTAAACAAATCTACAGCTTGCAAGTAGTGTAAAGGACAAGTTTCTTGTTCTCGAATAATACAGCCAAAAGATATTTCAACACAAGTTTTCTTCAGCTATTTTTCAGCTGATTGACTTGCATAAAAAACTAAAGAAAATGTACGTTGAAATATCACTACATTTGGCTGTAGATGATATCCAAGCAGCTAAATTTTTCTGGCTGATTGCATATCATCTCAATTAATAGGTGCAATGAGAACTCACGCCGTAAGTGCGCCAAAAATATTTGAATTTTGAACAGACTTTTGTCAATTTAACGCTACCACCACACGAAAACTGTGCGTCAAAACAAATATTTTTGCGTTTCTTTTCGAATCTGAGGCGCACTTACTGTGTGAATACGTTTTTTGTTATTTCCCAATTCAAATCTACGTTGCTTCACAACTTAACTATAGCGTGCTATCGTATATTGACATGCAGATCAAAATCAGGGATAGTAGAAAGTTGTTGGCATACCACATTTGATATAATCAAACTCTGATATAAAAATCTGATTCTCTACGTAAACATGGCACAATATCCGTTACATCCACTATCGATTCGAAATAAATGAACCGGAAACCTTTTTGTAAGTTCCACTTAAAAGGAGGCGTACGGTTTCACGAAAAAAAGCAGCCAGACAATTCGCGAAACAACTTCTCATTGTGTCAAATCACTTTAACGTTCAATTTTATTGCATGATAATGCTAAACTTCGAAATATTAAGCAAAAAATCAAATGAATTTGCAACAAAATCGGGCGGGATCATTAAAATGCTATTGTAATCCAATAATGGCATAAGTGGATTTAGTTAATCTTAATGAGGGGATTACATTCTGCCAGCCAAAGATTATAAAAGTCACAGATCCTGCATGTGTTCATATTGAATTACGTCTGAATGAAATAAGATTGATGGTTGTCACTGCCCGGTTATCTTATAGCGAGTTGAATTATGATTTCAATTTGATGAGGAATAAATCTAGTCGTTGCACAGAACAAAAGAACTTATCAGCAGAACATGAGTGTTCCATTTAAAATTCTTGCATTCGTAGAAGAGATAAGTGGGAAAATGGGATTTTACAATAAATAAAATAACAGTCAAAGAAAAGTGAAAACCGACGACAATGCACACAATTGGTTTTGGTCTAATGAAAACCTTGATTCTTGTGTTCATGATTTCGTATCAAGTTGCGTGGGTATATCAAACAGAAATCTGGTCCTTCATTTGATAAATGAAATTATGTGAATTGGGAAGAACCACAAGCAAATTCCAAATTAGAATCATTTCGATATTCACTTATCTCCAGCTGCATAAGGCATGCGGATGTTCAAAATACTTTTTTGGCCAGACATATTTGATAACCCAATTTACTCCATTGAACATTCCATTTTCATTTGAATTCGATAATAATTGTGGTGATACACATAATAGTTCATGAGCATATGAATTATGCGTAATTTGGTGAAAAAAAACACAAGACAACAAAAAACCAAAACAGCCGACCACTTGCCACCCATTACATAATATGACTCTTTGTTCAAACAGAAGAAAACGTAAAGTGTACACAGAAGTCAATGAATAATAAATCATTCACAGAAACATTTTTTTCTCTCAAATTCAACAACAACAACGAGCCACCGGTTAATTATAACCAGGAAATCTGAAGAAATGATGCGGCAATTGATGGACAATTGTTAAATTCGTTTACTCAAATTGACAGCGTCTTTTGTGTTATTTTAATGTTATGACTTACTCGAATGTACGTGTTGATTTATCGATAGGCTTAGAAAATCAGATTTTTTATTATCTGTTCCACACCTCTACTTCACAGTGTAAAAAAGCGACAATGAACTTTGGCATGTCCACAACACTAAGATGCAAAAAGATTATGAAAATGTTTTTGTCGTGAATCTTATTATTTGAGGTGCTTGGAAAGATGTGATGCATTAAATCAGACAGGTGAATTTTAAATACAACAAAGTAGAAGCACCGATTGGTTAAAAACTAGAAAAGATTGTGAAAACCGAGTAAATGTAGAAGAAGGGCGAAGAGTATAGGTACGGTGAAACCAGAAAAGATCGTTAGCAGTTGCCCTCAAAAATTCGATAGAGCCCCAAAGTAGAGATCTCACCGAAAACTTTATTTTAATCGAGATACAAATTTACCTTCAAATGAAATAAGAATTATGAAAATCGGATGAAACTTACTCGAGCTATTGGCAAAAAACACTTAGGGCGAAGGAGCAACATCAGTCC
>JANTFA010145974.1:0-33418 GCA_026413405.1 Phytosciara flavipes | reverse complement strand
AGAATAAATTCTGAACATAAATATTGTGCAAAATGTCATTAAGAAAAACTGTACATTTGTCTCTCGTTGGCAAGGCAGCGCACAAATCGATACAAAAATATAATAAATTTTCTAAATTAACCAGTAGAATGCATTTGGGTTACGGTTTCGGGAAAGAGACAAGTTAACTTTGCGTTTTACAAGAAATCGCAGTCACGATCGCTTTTCAGACAAGTTTATTTCTGAATAAGGTAAATCAACAGTATTGTAATCCATCTGAATATTGTTGATGCCTATTTGTAATATATTTCGTTGGGAATGTATACATCTTCAGCGGTGAATCCGATAATTTGTTGTCGTTCAACCCGAAACATGATCAGTTATTGACTTGAATTGTAACGACACTAGCAATAGTCGATGGAGTGTTAATAGACCAAGAGCCCGAACGCACATCTTTGACCCTCATTAAAGACCAGTTTGAAACCTATGCCAAACTGTTCCATTGGCCAGCACGGAAAAAAAAAATTTCTCTGGCTTTTGTAATTGAGCTCTACGATGTCTTAAGTGATAGCCCCAGTATGTATATCTCAGCCGTCAAACATTGTATTGCATTCAAATTAGTGTTAAAAAATGAAAATATAAAATTTGACTTGTCAGGCACAACAGGCCTGCCAAAATTAAGTTGAATTCCGCATTGGGTTCGGAAAATTTTTTGATTCTGTACGATGCTCGACGGCTGAGATATACACTAGGACCACCTTTGCTGGAGCCATACCAGAGCTCAATTAATCGCTGTAGTATAGGGCTCGAGACAGATTGTCAGTTTTCAGATTCAGATCAGATTGAACAGCTGTGTTTCGAGTCCTAATTGGAGAACGAACGATTTCTGTGCTTCCCAATAGACTTTTTTGGGGTCGGTCGGCTCTCTGTCTGTTAGACATCCTTCATTGAATGCGCTTCGTCTGATATACAGTAATGTGTCGCACACAGATGCCGTCACGCAGTAAGGAAGGAGGATGTACAGCAAACGTGATACAGATATACATTAGCTTGTGACTTGTAGGCTAGGTACTAGGTACACAACCTTCTGGGAAAGGTCTTGTCATATCTGTTATATTGAGTCTGTGCTATCGACGACAACGATAAATATAAACTCTGAGCTGTGACGACGCATGTGTTTGATGCGATACTTTGAGCAACAAGATCGAACAAGTAACAGATTTAACAGATGGCGAACGATACACTTGTTAAAATGTTAAAGTTGTATTGATCAAGGTCTGAAAGCTGTGTACAATATTTTTTAAGGAATTATTGTCGTTCGTACATTTTTTAGCCCACAAATTCATGGCTTCAATTCCATGAATGCTTATGGTTTGAAACTTAACACACGTCTGTTCGTTGTCAGAAATGTTCCGAATTGCGACCACAAAAGTTTTGATCATCAATCAAAAATGTGACTAATTTTCAACACCGAAAATTGTCCAAATCGAACCGACAAAAAAACGCACACACACCACGTGCCTAATCACAAGCTAAATTATGTACATAAATTGAAACATGTCAAAGTGACTATCAAGAGAAAAAAAAATGTATCGGTTGTCCGCACAGTCCAATAACCTCCTTTAATAAAACTTTTTATTAATTTAATAAAAATCCTCAACTTCCATCAGACTGTTTTAATTGAAATAATTTTTTGTGTTTCTTCACACACAAATGGAATTTGACAAACGTCTACCTACTTTGTGAAACAGTTAGTTTACATTAATAAGTGGCACTGTTTAGTTTTTGAATAGATCCCACACCAAAAATTCTGACAGCTAAATTGACATTTTTGCCGCAGATGTTTAAAGAGAGGGTTGATACGAAAGGCGCGAAATTTAAAATTGAAAAGAAAAGATTGAAGTTTCATCTTTACCATTTTAATTATGTGAATCTTTGCATGTTCTGTACATTGAAATATTCTTCTGCAGCCGATAGACTTATGTGTTGTCAAAGCTTTTCATTCAATTTAGTATACGTCATACAATAAACATATTGATATCGTTGCAAAGTTATTGTTTCCTACAATTACACGACGAAAATGTTACATCGATGTTGAGTGCCATCTATGTAATAATGAGCGAATATAGTAAAAGTAGAATGTCAGCGTCTATCAAGAATATCTTTTCCGGCAAGCAGTGGGAAAGTTTTTTTCAACCAACTAACAGACTCGAACCAATTCAATCCGATGTGTTTATACACATCTGACAATCGGTTTTTTTTCTCTGCCACAGTTGGGAATCGAACTCTCACACTGGCAATATCAATCGTTTAATGGAAAGCAGACGAGTTAAACCACTACGCTATTGAGTTGAATCTCAAGAACGAACCAGAGCACAAAATAATTCGAAGTGAACGAATTTCAAATGTTTGTAAATCAAGATAACGGAAATAGATGACTGTCTTCAAGCACGGGCTTCTGGTTTTCTTCAACCGTCAAAAAAAACACTTCCTAACAACAATTCCGAACGGTTTGTCGTGGTAAAAAACAACCAAGAAATTATCATCCAACTCTGTCATCGTCTCGAGTGAGCTAAAGAAATTGCACCTACTGAAAATGACAAGCTAAATTTTAAAAAGTAACCTTCTAGTCACAGTAAGTCTATGGCAAGAAATGTCAAAAACAATTTCCACAAAACCATGCAATTTGAGAGTGTAGGTAAAAAAAAAGTGCGAAATGAAAATGTTGTTCGTTTCTTAAAATTCGTAATTGTAACAACCGAAATGTCTTCATGAATTATACAATTCGATTTTGCTAGTATTTAATTTTTGCAACACATTCTTTTTGTTGTTTTGTTTATAATCTAATTCTTGTAAGCATAATAAGACATGACATCTTTTTAGTAATGCCATAATGTAGTTTAATAGCAAACTTCATATATAACAGCGACAGATATACAGCTTGACTTCTCAGCCTTGAAAATTTAAAGTTTCATTTTAATCCAGAAATCTCATTTCCACCCACCCATCTTAATCTCACAGCTAAATGTAATGTAAATAATTGTGATTATTATGCGCGAGTTCACAGATTCTGTTTCTTTTTAATTATTCGTACCATTTTTACTGGTCATTGAGTTACATAACCAGATATTAACTTAGAATAGGTAACACACAATGGCTGCGGTTACATTCCAATTCTTCCGTAATTCTTTTAATTCTTGAACACCACACACTTAATAGACGAACCAAAAAAAATTAATGAAATAGAGAGAGAGAAAAAACCGCCACACAAAGTTCATAAAAATCGATCAAGTCATAGCCAGGGTCATGGTATGAATGGAGGAAAAAAACTTTTTCAATATCAATGGCCATCCTGGTTAAGTATCTATAATATCGAAGTAATAATATCTGTGTGAAATTTAATGTTATACAAAAGAAATGACAAATGGGCATAGAAATTTGTTAATAATTTGAGAGTACATTTTAATCGACCCACGTGCAAGAAAGCCGCAAAAAAGGAACCAAATCAATTTGCTAAACTTCAAATTCAATAAAGGTCAAAAAACTGATCAATGAACTTTGAATAAAAAAAAAACTTTTTTTTCTTCATTCAATTCAGACTCATTGAACATGAACAAACACAAACGTCAAACCAAACTGGATGATGCATCTAATTTGTTTCGGTGAAATTTGATTGAAGTTTTTTTGTGTCTCTCTCTTAAATTCATTGGGTGGATGACATGTGTGTAACAACAACACTTCACATCTATACGGATCAGTGTTTGTCTATGACAAACTCTGATTCGTTGGATTATTTTTTGTCTTTAGAATTTTTTCTTCTTTCCCCATTCAAGAAGAACTTTTTGAACAAGCGAATGTTTCTGCCACTGTTTTTCGATCTGAGGGACAAGCGCAATGCATTTTTAATTTCCGTTAAAGTTTCAAAATATGCCACAACTGATCAACCTCAAGAGGCTACTTATACCCTTTCCACATGTACACGTCTAGCGAATCATAAGAGAAATGAAAGAAAAAACTTTACTTTCATCGCCAAGCATCCTGACAAGTATTGGAAAGTGGAAGGGCACCACTAGACCGGGGATCTTAACCAACAAAAACATGAAACAATTGTTTATGGAACAGAAATGTTCCTTCTAGTTTCTCCAAATATAATTTCAACTTACATGCAGTCCTTGGTCATGGGTTCCTTGCTATGATAGTCATTGCATTTGGGAACCCATGATGCTACAGCCACATATACCACCGGTTGATCGTGCGACTTGTTTGAATCCCTGCTAATGTTATCAAATTTATTAAAATAATTGGCATTTAAATGCATTTTTTGTTGTTTCGTGTTGACTGGTATAGATTTGGTGAAGTCGACGTAAAGTGGTTCGTTGGATGGCTTCCGCGAAAATTCATCTTCGAACGGTAGATTTTGTTCGTAGCTACTGTACGAGCTTACTTTACTGGCATCCGATGCACCTGAGTATGATCGACCTTTGCGATAAAATTCATCCTCAAACGGTAAACCGTTCGGAAATTTACTGGAAAATGTGTTGACATTTTCCTTGATATGCTTCTGATGCACTGCACTCGATGCATTCG
Organism: Phytosciara flavipes; assembly: GCA_026413405.1. Classification (NCBI taxonomy): domain Eukaryota; kingdom Metazoa; phylum Arthropoda; class Insecta; order Diptera; family Sciaridae; genus Phytosciara; species Phytosciara flavipes. Next base: position 28,852 of record JANTFA010145974.1, on the reverse strand, counting down.
ATATTAAAGTCTTCTTGTGGCTATTCACATTAGGAACATTCTCTTTCAGTGACTTGGCAGTGTTGTATGCCCGCTTCTGTGATCCGTTAAATACATTCTTCGATTGACCGTTGAAGGATGTCGGTTGGCCGTATTTCGGTACAATTGATTCGACCGATGTGCCGCTACTGTTCGGCGATTTCGAATGAATTGTCGTGCTGGATGCTCGATTCTTGTTCATTTGTTTGTTATTGTCGATAAAATTAAATGATTTCGATGCATAGGTTCGGGTGGATGAATAAAATAATTTGTTGTTCCACGACGATGTTGTGGTGGTTTTTGTTGTCTTAGAAGTAAGTTCTTGTTGTTTAGCATTTGATACAGTCGTTGTTCTATCTCCATTTGTTGTTGTTGTTGTTGTTGGCTTACTATACGTTTTATTTAGTGGTTTTAATAAATCGTCAGTAGTTTTATTAGTTGTGCTCGTTATTGGCCTTAATGGTACATTCCTTGACTTATTTGTATACGATGACATCCTTGCCCCTAACACGGGAGAACTGTTGATGGCGTATTTCGTCCGAAATGAACTGTAAGGCCGCTGTGCAATTTGTCCGGTAGACATTTTAAAAGTTATTTGATTGTTTTGATTGTTTAGTTTTTAAAATTTTCTATTAGCTTCGCTTGTTTTAAGTTTTTTTGTTTGTTTGTTTAACAATTTTCTTTTCACTTTTTACTATGTTTTTATCACATTTCCATTATCACAATCGGTATGGCAGTTAAAACATATTTTATTTATCGGTTTTACGTTACTTTTGTTTTGAATTGACTGAACAGTATTTTCATTCTCTTATTGTCAACTGAGATGAGCTATAGGCTGCTACTGCGAAAGAATTTCTCATTAGAACACTGGCATTTTTCATTGGGATGGACTTTGGTATTGCAGAAAATGGGTTCGAGTGACTCATTATTTTTACATAGCAAACTAATCGAATCGAATGGTGAGACAAAACAATGATTATAGTTACACTTCGGCTCTCGAAGTTACAAGTTCGGAAGCCGATGGGTAGTATTTCGTACTGATTCGAAATCACTAAAGAAATTGTTTCTACATCGTCAGGATTGGGAGCTATGTTCATTTTATGTTAATTGAAAATAACAGTGTCAGCGAGACAACACAATGTCACACAGTTTGTAATTTCCATTCAACACAAAAATGGAAATAGTTCCCAACCCTGACGTCGTAGAAACCATTTCTTTAGTGACTTGAAATCAGAACGGAAAACCATCCATAGGTTTTCGAACTCGTAACTGCTACATTGAATGTACACACTATTTGCCACGTGATATGTTTCGGATTGTTATCCAAGCTATTCCCGATCCACTCTGAATCAATAGATGACGTCATGTGGTTTCAGTGTTTCATTCGATTTGAATCATAAATAACTCGAGGAATATCCATGACCACAAAAAAATTACCGTGACGCACACTGCAAAATTACTTCAGCAAATGAGAATTTCGTATTTACGCTATTTCATGCATATTGGACGGTACTTCTGGATATGGGGAACAGGGGGAAATGCTCATTTTCGTACGTAATTCAATACTCTCATGACGTCATTTATGAGTGGCTCCCTTGAGACACTTTCCACTTTGTTTTAATTAAAAAATTTGACAAACGTGTTCCAAACCAACATGAAAAGGTTACACAGAATGGAAATTAATTATCGCTGAGCTCGTTACGTGTTCATTGATTTATCTGTTAAGATCGGCCAACCAGATGCCCGACAATTTATTATCGTTTATACTCAACAACCATCAAAATGTCATTCTTTGTCTCTCTCTCAAAGGTCTCCCAATTGAACTGAGCCCTGAATTTTATTATTTTCGTGTATTCAATACAATACACAACTTGTTGATAATAATTATTCTCTTAACCCGATCGCCGTTCTCTAAACCGTTTAATGACAAAATTTATTCCACTGCTGAATGTTGTCGATCTTATCGAATCGGTTTAGTTCAATTAAAGTCAACGCACATTCTTGTTTATGTAATAAAAATAATAAAAAGAAACTTGACTGTCCATGCGAACGGCGTTTAAAAATAATATTCAATTTTCAACCAATTAATCACACTTGATTAAGACTGTAGGAATTGTAATTAAACTGGGTGAATAAACTAAATGACAATTTAAAACACAGAACGGAACGAAAAAAAAAACTTTATCGATCGAATGACGAAGTGACGATAAAACAAAAAGTAATTAAATCACTCGGATCCCCCCAGTCTTTTTTTACCATTCGATTCGAGGCGGATAAATTTTCGGTGCCAATTTAATTTCAGCACAAATTGGTTTGCTTGAGAGTATGGAATTGGATCAGGAAGGGTATATGTGATGCATAATAGTATGATTCGATCCAAGAAATTCGATAAATCCTATATTGTTGACTAACCGGATATGATTGGCCTATATCAAAAGTACTGAGATGATTATGGCCTGGCCATATCATGTATCTAATCATTTAAAAACTGACTCATCCCCTGTTCGATATGTGTAATTCGGAAGTGAAATTTAGAGATTTCATGGAAAATCGCTGAACAATCAGTTGATCATTCATAACAGTATTGCATCGTAGGACCACTGGCAATGCGTGACAACGTTATACATTAACATCGTGGTTACACACATTCAGTTCATCAGAACGGCGGCGGCTTAAGTCAAACGATATTGATGAATAAAAATTGATTTTAAATGAAACATTAATTTGAATATGCCAACGTGAACTCGATGATGATCAGGAATATAAATCTAATCAAGATATCAACTTAACGTTTGGTGTTTGGTGTATATAATCAAGAAAGTTAACTGTAACATTATCAGCTACTCGAAGGTGATATACACATTTTCTCTACTGCAATTTGTACTTGGGTTTGCATTTGATTTATATATACACCTCAAACGGAATCAACCGAATTTCGTACGTATGGCGGTAAAATTGAAATGTTTCGTTCGTTGGGACAAATTGGAAGATTATGGGTTGCCGTGCAAGAGATAATACTTGAAATTGTGTGAACACACTTTGTGTTTCTCGAAAAATGAATTGATAAGCAAACCAATTTTCGATGTTCGATTTCTACACGTCGAATTGAACACAATAGGTTTGAGAAACTAGAAATTTATAATCTGTCGTTCGTTGAAAAATTTTTGAAATATTTTTCCGAACATTACCTAATCACGAGATTGATTTTATGTATGACATTCGGTCAATGACGAAATGGGCTACTTGGAATACAAGAGCTTTAAACAAGAACTTGCAAGACTTTGTAATGGTAGGCAATTTGAGCCGAATGGGCTACCTGGGGCGGAAGAGTTTAAAGCAAGAACTTGAAGACTTTGCAATGGTAGACAATTTGTGACGAAATGGGCTACCTGACACAGAAGACTTTAAGAGAAGACCTGGAAGACTTTGGTAGGCAGTTTGTGTTTATGTTATTGATTCATTGAATTGTTCTGTCGCTTGAAAGACCTTTGCAATCATTGGAATTTTATGGTTATCTAAAATCAAGCAACAATGTGAACACACGTCTAGCACAATAATTGTTGTCGTCAAAGTCGTGAGACAATGGATAACGCCGTCTGATAAGGAAATACCGAGGTTTCGAAATGATTTTCCCATCAAGAAACAATGATAAAGTCAAAAATATCATCTCAATATTCGTCTGCGATAATTTTCAAGTGGATTAGAGATAACAATTTTTGGTGTGTGTGTTTTACTGTTGCATCGGGAAAAGAAATGTGTTCGTTCGTGCATGATGACCAAGATCACTGAAGAAGTTATTTTTACACCACAACAGTATCGAAAGCTGAAATTTATGTCAATTTATATATATAAACAAAATGGGTTTGTCGTCGCCGTAGTCGTCGGGTTTTGGAGAATTTCTGGTTTATAACTGATTTTTGCAATAAAATAAAAATAATGAGTCAGTCAGTCGACGAGTATCCCAATGATTTTTCGGTTTTAAAATATTCTTTTTGCCAAGATTCATTTCGGATATTTTCATCAAGTAAATGCAATTTCACAGATTTGGTTTTTGTATGGCAAAACACTCATTTTTCGCGGGTTTTTTTCAAATTCAAATTTTTAGAAAACTTCTTTTTAAATTTTGGCGGATATCGATTGGCATCAATATTTCGACATATATTCTAAATACAAATTGAACAAACATTTTTCTTTTTTAGCTTTTTTCCCAAAACTTCACACAACACTCCCGGTTCTGTTTGACAATAATTTATTTTCACTTTTCACCTTCCGTCCACACAAAAGTAATCATTAAAACTGAATTGTTGCATGCATGTTCAAGATACAGAGACCCTGTGTGTTGTACATATCGTCAAACACAGACCTTATACATATTTTATTAAAATATTAAACAATATACTCGGAGTTGTTTCTCCAACTTAAACACAGAGATACATTTTTACAACAAAAATTATACTTCATATCTAGACACACACACAAACACACACATTGTGCGTACATACATCATTATATCGACACTATAAAATCATATTAAAAATGAATGTATATCTAACTGAGAAAGCAAAAAAAAAAATTTTTAATTTTTAAATTCAACACATAAAGTCAGAAAAGAGACACACAACATTAGTATATATTTGTATTAAACCATGTCCCCAACACTTAGGCACACCAATTCTCGATAAAATAAAATCTGCCCAGACTCTCGACGCATTGGACTTTGTTTCGCGAGACTTTAAGCGAGTGAATTAATATGAAGGAAAACTGGAAAACATTTTAAAGAGATATAAATGTGTGTATATACAACAAGAGCATCAGTATAGTTTTAAGTATAAACTGCAAGAGTTTTCCGACTCGTACGAAATACGAGGGTCTTATCCATCCCATTTGTACGTTTGTATCGCGTCGAACTCGAATCCCTGAGTGAGGGTAAACTTTCTGTCGTCATCACCGCTAAATGCCAAATCAACAATACAAAGATTGTCTGTTCGTCCGACCGTGAACAGGATAACTTGAGTAAAACAAAACCAATCTTGATGGGGCCTTTTCCCTCGATTTGTACTCACAATCACCAGTTTAAGTTCGAAGATGAGCAAGATCGGTCGAGCCGATGCAGAGATATGGTCAAATTAGTGCTCAACTCAATAGCGTAACTAAACGATTGAAGTTACCAGTGCTGTGAGTTCGATTATCAACTGTGGCCGAAAAAAAAACCGATTGTCAGACGCGTAAACAAAACGATTGAATTGATTCGAGTCTGTGGTAGTTGGTGGAAAAAGCTTTCTCGCGGCTTGTCGCTGTCATTCTACTCCTAAAACCTTTCGGTATGGAAAGGATCCCAAAAAGTTGAAGCACAATCAGTGAAACTAGTAAATAATAATCTACCCTCTGGCCCATCAAGGGCGGATCACTATTATTAGTGCTATCTTCGAGGTCTAGTTGAGGTTTCTCGCATATGTTACAGCCAGTATGGCTCGTACAAAGTGCATGAATAACGCAAATGCAAGGTATTGACAACACTAGTCCAGGAAAAATTGTGTCGAAATCGGATCGCGGGCTCCTAGACATAGGCGGCGGGCGTGAGCCGAAGTCGAGCTACTCGGCCGTACAGTGAAGTTAGTTTTTTTTTGTCAATATCTCGTGTCATCCAATCAATTTTTTTGAGAATATTATTTCGAGGTAATTCCATCGAGGATTTTCGCAAACTTATTTTTTTGCTTGCAAGTTAATGTGAAGTGATAGAAATGTTTTCGGTTACTTATGAAAATGGCCGCCAGCAGCCATCTTGGAAGTTAGAGATTTCTGCTCATATCTCGAGTAAATTTCACCTGATTTTGGGGTGGATTTTGGGTGGACTATCTGCTACTCGTACGGGTCCCACTTATGTTTTATTTTGTCGATCACACCGAGACCGGGTCTCTTCTGCTATAATATCTGCATATATATTGGTGTGTTGGAACACACACATCCAACGGCGACTCCGTACGCTCTTTGTGGTGTGTGGAGGTATAAAATTGCATTATTCATTCTTTTAGTTTAAATTTTGTGTTTGTTTTATTTTTCGTTGCTTCTTCTCTCTATAACACACCACTATATAATCAGCTGTTTTGTGGTGTTAATTTATTTTGCAAGTAAGATAACATATCAAATAGCTGTTGAGTAGTGGTCGTTCACATGGATATATATTTACAAATTATTGGCACACAGCCCGCATCATTCAACTATATTCTAATTTACCTCGACTAATGTCTGTCCTCAATGATTTCGTTTAGCCATTTTCTCTTCTTCTTCTTCTTTCTTATTTTTCTAAAAGACAAATCAACTCATCGACTCTATATATAATATTGAGAGAGCTCTAGAAACCAAACGAAAAAAAAATCTCTATGCGACAATTAGTTTAAGAAAACTTATCATCATCACCATCATACTAAAGGTGACCTTATAGAAAAAAGAAACAGAATGAGAGACATTTAAATTGAGTTGTATGTTGAATTATATTATTCTGTTGTTGAACTGACTTACAATCAATTTGTATTAAACCGAGTTTAACGACCTCAAAAACTTTGTTGCATACCACAAAGTTTTAAAAAAAATGTTTAATTTTCATATGAGTCAAATGATCGATTTTCGACCTTCTGGTAGACAAACAAATAAAAATTAAAAAATTGTATGCACACACGTTTGGAAAAATGTACAATGAAAATGCAGTTCTTGATTGAATACTGTTCATTTAGCAAAATGTCATTAAATCGAAAAGAAAACACAATAAACAGAAAAACAGAGAGGTGGTCACACGAACAGCGAACATAAAAACATTAATTCAATTTTATTGGCTTGAGACGCACATATGAAGTATGCCTTTCCATTCCAGGAAAAAGATTGTAGCTAAGTAAATAATTGTACACATTTATCGCAACCCAAAACACACTCAACCGAGTAACCAAACTATGGAAGAAGAAGAATATTAACTGAATCAGCATATAATATGGAAGACCAAAAACTCATTCGGCTCAACAATATCAATTTCAAACAGATACACATTTAACGGCAATGGAACGAAACCCAAAGAAAAAAAAAATTATTCACAGAAATTCACCTGGATTTCAAATTTACAATTTAAATCGAACAGAATAAATTCGATAAAAAAATTCCGTCCCAAAAACATAACAAAATTGATCGTTTAGCAAATAATCAGAAGCGAAGTCTGGCTTGAACTTGAATTCAAATTTTATTTTTTTGGAAGATGTCAAGTGTACGAGGGTGTTAGTTTCTTTATCATCCACATTAATGAGTCAAAATAAGTTGGTTTTTTTAAGTTGTGTGGTGTACGCAGGTTAGTGGCTATTTCTACCTGACTTTTTGTAATCACTAGGCGATTAAGTAACCGCTATCAATCATTAAAAATTAATGAAATCGATTACGAAAATCATGGAATGGAATGACGTTTACTACGTGAATTCAAATTTGATTGAAGATCCAACTGCCATACTGTCTGGTTTTGAGCTACCGCGTAAAAAACCTGGTGCCAACTAAACCGTATCCGCATCAAAACATGGTCGCTGTAGCGTAATGTTACATAAATGGAATACTGGAATATCGCCAGCATGTGATTGTGGATGTGGAATTCAGACTATTCATCACACAGTGAACGGTTAATGTGGCACATAAACATCTGAAATGAAAGTGTTTTTGCTCGTCTCGGCCAGCGGTAGGGTTGGATAGGCGCTGGATGCATAACCCAGAGGTTGCTAGTGCAAACCCAACCGTTGACACCATGAGCAAAAATTCTTTCACTTCAGATATCTGTGTCTATTTCACTGTAATGAAATTAACATAGTGAAAGATTGTGCAAACAGGAAATACGCTGGTGTGCTGATAGACTTCTTTAATTCTGAACTGAATGACGACACGATTGAGTGGATAAGTAATTTAGACAGCTTGCTGTGAAGTATTTGAGTCAGTAGACAATTTTCGTTTGTCAATTGTTGACATTGTTGGAACCCCTACACGACTAAATAAATTGATAGTAACTATGGACTACCATAATTTCAAGGTAGTTCATATAGAAAGCCACATCGACAACGTATGATAATATAGCTTGATATCAAAAGTAATATTTGATTTTTGATACTGGGACCTCATCGTGCGATTTGTATAGCAGACAGTTATTCATTTTTTGTATAGAAACCCAAATATGTTCGATCAAAACTGTCCGACCTATAAACAATGACAAATCAACAGTTCACTTCGAACTGTACCCTCGTTAATCGTGTTATTTTATTGCACATGCAAATTACCAATAAGTGTAAAAACGTGCAACGCAAAACAGAAGGCTTCTCCATTTGTTTATGCACAGCTCTCTATTTATAGAATTCGTACATTCGGCGGAACTTCCACCATAAAAATTAAATGAAAACAAAATTTATCGATGACATAGAAAATCGATTGTGCCATTCAAAGTGTTAAATATAGTAATTCATCATGTTTTCTGGTACGTGAGGTTGGCTGCTACATTTTGGACGGACCCAAATTTTGGTGGCGGAAAAACCTTCAGCTCATTTTAGAAAAATCGAATGTTCAGAGTTCGTTCGTAATATAAATGTAAAAGATGCCTTCAACACACATCAAACATTGTCTAAATTGGTTAAATATAAAAGAATTCGAAAGCCTCCGAAAGAAAATTTAACAAATTTCAATTGTCACCAAGGTCGGACTTACCATGCTCAAAACCACTGTGTTTCAATATCAATTTCAAACGAAAATCCTACGTTCAAACATCATCCATACTAATAAAAATGTTTTGGAAATGAATGCTTATTATTGCGCTGTTGGAATAGGTATACCCAATAGCGCCATGCCAGCGTTGTTTCAACTTGGTGTCACAGTCGCATAATGAGTTAATAAGTACCTCAAATAGGTAGACATTATAGAGGAACCAAATTAAAAAACGAAAAAAAAAACTCTGCGAGGGTGTTCAATAATTGAATTAAGTGATTATCAATGGGATTAAACTATATTCGACAAAAATGTTGATCTTGGACTTTGAGTGTTTCCATTTGTTTTATCGTTAATTTGATCTAATTAGGAACAGAAAATTTGACTAAAAACAAATATGGTTGACCTTGTGAACGGGTATGCTAGTGAAAAGAGAGAGAGAAAAGATATTGTCTGGACTTGTAATGCCGAACCAAGCGGAACGAAGCTCATCTCACGTGTCGATATTTTTTTCCCCTTCAATTTCTTGATCTTTTGTTTACAAACAACATTTAATCCTATTATGAGCTTAACGATTTTGCAATTGATTGACATCGTCTGCATATTGACAACTCAATTCCGAACCACAATATGTGCCAGTTAACTTGAGAGTTGTTGATGGGACCGACAGTTTCAATTTTTTCGTTGAATTCGTTGAATGCATTAAACACCTCAAATACCCGGGGATATGAAGCCTCTATTAACATTTACTAGTTAATGATGTGTCCTACACTGGTGACTCAAAAAGGTGCATACTTGTCGAGTTATTAGTGACTCAAATATGATGACAGCACTGGAATATCAAACACACTCTACGAACAGATCAATGGATTTGGAGATATCTTGGTTTGAGTTTGGTTAGTCACGGGACGAGATCATGGATTACTACATTATGTTCAAGGCAAATTCAATACAGAAAATGTGACACCGGGTGGTATTGAACTCGAGCATTCCTCGTTAAATGTCAGTACCATACCACTGAGTTAACTATAGTCCCTTTCAAGTTAAGCTAAGTTCGAAGATGAGCAAAATCGGTCGAACTGATCCAGATATTACTGCCATTTTCGAGGTCTGGTTGGTGACGAGCCGCCATTTCGGGCCCAAGTGATTTTTGTTCATATCTAGAGAAAAATTCACTTGATTTTGGTGAATTCTTTTCAGAGTTTAACTTTCAAATTAGACTTCGTACGGGACTATCAATTTGAACAAAGCGATGAGTTTAAATGAAATGATTGAAAGAAGCAGTGTTGCCTTGTCTTTTATGGACAACTAGCTATATGTAGCACACTACTCGTGCAGGTCCTCATGTTTTTGTGAGACTTTGATTAATCTTGTGTTCTTACAAACAACAAAACGACTTCATGGATGGGTGCGTTAATATTATTTATACTTTTAAGATTGCAAGTAAAATCCTTGGATTTTCAAAAAGATCTTCAGATAAGGTTCGCAGAAACCGTTCTTCTTTACAATATAGCCTCCTCTTCGTGTGCAAAGACTCGTAGACATAAACGGATCAGTTACTCGGTGAAAATGAGTAATTCTGAATCATTCTTTGGGACATCTACGAATTTCACCACTAGGCCTTTCAACAGATTATTGAGAATGAAAGTTTTTAATTTAAATCACTGACCCGACACATAAACTCTGAAACATCAACGACCTAGAAAAGCAGTAAATCTTTTTGAAATTGAAAACAAATTTAGGCCACAAAGTGCACACACAATTCAATCAGTCAATATGTATGCAAATAAATATTGAAATTGAGTTTAATGATACAAATCATTTCGTTTATTGTTGGAAGATTTAACGTTTCCGGTAAATCATTTATAATGAAACATCATATCAAGACCAAGTCATGTGTGTGTACAAAAGAAGATGCGAGAAGGTTACGAAACAAAGCAGAAAAAAAAACCCCGAGAGACACACAAAAAAACTTAATTTCAACGACAAAACTATTTAAAGTTTGCTGTCATTGGAGTTTATAAAATATTGCTCGATATGTAGCAAAAATTACTCATGCACATGAAATTGTGGCAAAAGAATTGTAATGTTTATCGATTCTGATGAAAATGAACTGTGATTCGGTTGACCCAATATCTTTTATACCTGTCATATAAATTCATTGTACACATTGAAAGTAGCACCTCAGCGCCTCTCTTAATTGATGACTAATCTACAGAACAACGTCAATTTTTTTGGTGGAATTTCACAAGAAAAACTTTCGTTTAGGGGTCGTGCAAGAATGACGTCCACCTTTGAGGGGGGGAAGAGGATCGTTAAAATGTTCCTATGCAACATCCATTCAAAGCCAGCTGGAACGTTCTTGAGACTGTTTTGAGTCTAGATTAATTTGCAAATGTAGATTAATTTAATGGCGTCGTTAAAGTTCAGCGGTTAAGTTGGTTACCGTGATGTTATTGTGATAAAGGGCAGTGGACCCGCTACATTAGTCGACATTCAAAATTCAGAAAATTCATGTCTGTGGGTTGTTTTGCATTGAAATAACAAACTTGCATTGCGATGAGTGAAGGAAAGTAGAACTAAAACGTTCGGTCTAGCTGAATCCTGCAGTGAATTTGAAATAACAAAGTTTTATGGCGATCCGCCACAATGTGGAGAAATGTACACAATTCAATTGTGTGTACCATAAAAACGGAAGGGGAAAAGGTTTAGCATAGGAAAGGCGCCTGCATGATGGGTTTAAAATCTTAATGGCAATAGCGGGCAAGGAGGGAGGCGGCGATGTCAAAAATTCGGAAAATTAGGTGAACGTCATACTTGCACGACCCCTTAAATGAAATTGATTTTATTAGTGACAGAAAAAAGGATGCTTTCATACCACCCACCCACATTATACAAATACGAAAATCACGGGTATACCGCGGCGACCTGAAGGTATATATCGTTTGCAGTCAACTATAAAATCGGTAAACCAATCAAACGGTTAATAAAAGGTAATCATCTAAATCGTGTTTACCACATCATATAAAGTGAATTTATTTTTCTCGTTCGCTTTGTGTCTCACATATTTCATTATTATTACTAATTGAGAGTCTACAACAGACTCTGTTGTTCAATTTATTTCATTTTTTTTGTTGTTGTTTTGTCTGAAAGTTTCCTTGATTCTTTCGTTTTTTTTTCTTTCTGAAAGGTAAAATATTTCTTCGCTTTACTGACGCTTAGCTTTATGCTCTTTTTTTCCGTATTTAATAATGAAACTTGTGTGTGTCTTTGAAAAATTACTGCCCACCCTTAATTTGTTAGTCATCATAATGGAGGATTTTTTTTGTCTGTGTGTTCTGCTAGAATTATTTGTTATTATGGGATGCTGGTTTGACAAAAGAACACTGCAACATTCAAAGCTGAATATTCAAATGTAGGATTGTAGTTTTAATGACTATTTTAATATTGTAAGCGAAGTCGTTGCTGTGGTTTCGTTTTTTGTTTTGATGCGAGTATGAATTAGGTATCGCTTTACAAGTTTTTTTTTGTTGTAATAAATAATAAACCGCCTAAGAGTGTAGATTCGAAAGAAAAAAGAGTATGGAGAATGGGGATTGAAGCGAAGACATTGACCATGTTTTCAGCGATAAAAGACGTTTATTTTTCACTTGAAGGAGACACAGAACATTCATCATTTTACCTGTGCATCAGCCATAAATTACTTTTGGGTGTATACGAACGAACGAACGGTCAAAGAAATGTTGAATGAGGAAAATCATAATCGATAGCTTTCATTGCCTTTTAACGGCTGCAGAGTCTACAATGATAGTGTGTAGTATGTGTCTAGGTGCAAAAAAGAATTGTTTGGATGCAGATAGTATGAATGAAAATTAACTGACTGGGATGATTTTCTTGATGACAAGGATTATTGATCTCTGCTTCGAAATTGTTGTTTTGATGGGTGTGTGTTCCTACGCTCAAAATAACAATTCGGAAGCAGGGACGTACTGTGCTTTACGTGCTTCTGCTCGGTGATTTCGAAGTCGAGTCCCCAAAGAAAATGCATTTACCGAGTAGTAAAATTCTCGCTTTAATCGTCGAAGTATTAAATTCGTGAGGTTGAGTTCGTAGATGGATAATCTTGCAACTCTGAGTGAAAGTAACTCTGAGAAGAATTTTTCCTTAATGCAACCCAATATAATAGAGAGGTGAGATGATAGTGAGCATATCAAACTTCACATCGACGAATTCAACGCTCGATTTTTTCTCACTCTTCACAAATATTCCCAGTATTTTGATAGCACGACAATTCTGGTATAATGCTCGGAACAGGTCCAGTTCAGGTCAAGAAAGAGAGAGTTTGATCTTCTTGAAAATAAGTCGGCGGAAATCGGAAAGTGGCATGATTTGTAGAGGAAGGTTGCCGCTTTCCGTTGCACTTCCTTGTACAGCAATACAAAACGGTTGAATCTCAAAACAGGTCAGCTTCAGGTTCAGACCTGAATTGAGTTCAGATTGGAAACCTTAAGCTAACCTGTTTGGAAATGCAACTATGGATACGTTCTGCATTGCTGTATCAGCATGTGTAATGGAAAGAGGCAAGCTTCCGCTACAAATCATTAGATTTATCAGTTTTTTTTTTGTTACAACCACATTGAGGTTAGAAATTATAAAACCTTTCCCCCTCACCCATATGGCGTGTATTTAATCTTCCTTCATTCATGGAATGTTTAAAAGATCATTTCGACACTTTCACATTGTTTAATTGAATGAATTGAAGGGTACGCATTATTCTGGTAGCAACCATACAACATTAACAAGTGTGAAGTTTGTGGCCACAACAACTGTTACACAAGTTGTATTGAGAGTTAAAAAAATGTTTTTGAAAAATTTCCGGTCAATACCCTGACATTAACCAAAACGTTTGGATGAGAAAAACCTGAGCGTTATCACTACCTACATATACATTTTGGACAATTGAATCCATCAAAGAATTATGATTTGTACATGGTAGGTACTCAGCATGTGTACCATGGAAGGTTTAACTTAGCTAAATAGCACATTGCCTATTCGAAATTGAACATGATCGTTAATAAGATCCCATGCAGGTAATAGTAGTTTACTTTACTAGGGATGTAATGTGGCCAATCATTCGAGCTTTCTTATATTAAGATAACAACATTGTATTGTGTTCTCTTTTATATATATATACAAAAGGTCTCGTTAATGGCTCGTTTAGGAGGACAATGCATTAACATACTATTGATACAGTGTTGCTTGTATATGGAAATGGTTGAAAAGCGAACCCTTAAATGAACAAGCATAAATTATGACGAATTTGAAGAGGCTTCTCTTTAAAATTTAATTTATTGTTATTTAGTGTGTCATACGACCACAGAATATAACACAATTTTAGCCATCCCTCATTAAAAAAATGTCTAACAAATTTATAGAGGTTGTCCAAGTGTTAGCACGCACCACGAATTCTGGAAATTTTGGCATGAGTTTTCGGGCTTTTTTTCATATGAAAATTTAATTTAATGTTTTTAATGGTGATACACACACAAAAAAAGGTAAGGAGCAAAACGAAAAAAAAGAACACGTCAAGCCGATCCCCATATGCAACTCTTATGAAATGTTTCATATTAAATTGAATTTAAAAAGACGAAAAAAAAACGACAACAACAACAAAAGTATAAAACCGCAAACTCGTTTAAATCATTACTGAGACCGTATACCGTATATGGAGGGCTGGTATTAATTTATATTTTTAGTATTCATGGGAGCCACTGCGCGATTCTACCTTTTTCTGATAAATTTTTAAGTAATCTGCTCAGAATTTTAAATGGTTAATTTGTTAAAATGTAATTAAAAATGTTCAATTTTTTACGTTTCGCTTTTTCTTGTTGTTGTTGCTCGTGCTGTAAAATTGCATTAAATCAGCGAGTGAAAAAAAAACAAAAAATCGAAAATCCGTGAATAATTTTACAGTTGTTAATTTACTAAATTGATCCAACAATAAGATGACTGAATCATTTTTATTGATTACCTCTCCGCTTCAATATGAATCAAAAAACGATAAATTTTAAAAATTTGCATTTGGGTCAAGGTGAATGCATTTTTTGTTTTTATGGCAAAAAAAAAACAAAATAAAATTGAATAAGAAGAACACCGACGAAACGTATATACAGCTCTGATCGATCAACAATAAATATATTCTTCAATTCAACCAACCAACAAAGTCTTTTTTCTATGTAACGGAAAAAGTGACTTAAGTGAATGTTTCTTTGTACACAATGAAACAATAGACAAGATAGACTTTTAGAATAAATTTTTTCGAAGAATTTTCTATGTTACACCATGTTCCAATATAATAACGTTAACCAGCGGCCGGTTATTCAACTGAAAGCAGCAAAAAAAAATCTGTACCACGCCACGGAACGTCCTTCAACTGTGCGTGTTTGTATGACAAATAAATAGCAAATTTATAATACATTAATAGTTAATAACAAACTGTTATTGTATATGAATAAACAAACAGAGAGGAGACAAAAAAAAGAATTGTGGCATTCAAGAAATGGTTGAGTGGAAGCGGCAAGGAAGACATTGGTTGCTTTAAAGTTTTGGTCTTGTGTGTACACTGTAATTAAAATACAAAAAACAAAAAAAATCAGCGTCGGATTTGTACGACTCTTTTACGTGTTGAAGGTGATGAAGAGGTACATTAAACGGCTTCTAAAAAAAACAATTGAGTCTGAGCGTTTTGGTATTGGCTGCCATCGGAATTATAGATATTTTGATCCGTACGAAATACGAGCGGGGGTTTGAGGGGTTGCTCACTGGACAAATTCTGTGGTAATTCCTTTTGAAGTGTGACTTTAATTACTCTAATGTCAATGTGTAACTCGTGAGTAAAGGGTAGCCTGAGTAAAAAAAAAAATCTGAGTAAGGTGAAATTCGTCGATTTAAAAAAATTTATTAGTGAAATCTGAGTATGGAGAAATCTGAGTAAGAACGCAGGATGTGTGATGGGAACCCTTCCAGAAACTAAATCTCTGAACGAAATATTTTGCTTAAAATTTATGTTCAAATATTGAGAAATAATAAAAATGATTAAGAAGAAATCTGAGTGATGCGAAATATGAGTTAGGAAAATACTATTTATGAAAACTTCTGAGTTTGAAGAAATCTGAATGTATCAAATAGCACCGCTGTGTTAACCAAGTTAAAACCAGTCTTAGGTGTAATCCAGAGAAATTCTTGTTTATTCGATAAGCGAAAGCTTTTCAATTCTATAACAAGCAGAACGAAACATAAATATTCAGAGCTAAGTCATGGGAACTGAATATAATCAGAAACTTACGAATATTGTTTCCCTCCCGTCTGTCGTAAATACACAAAACTATTCGAGGAACAGATTTCTGCTGCGATGTCTTTGCATCCTTCTTGGAACATATACGATCTGACGTTTCGCCAATCCGACTACCACAGGTAATTTGGCGAAAAGTCTTTGATGAGATCGTTTAATCAGGCTGTGATTGGCGTTTAGTGGATAGTTCAACTAGTTTGTATGGATCAAATGGATGGTGTTCGTAACGCTGAATAAGGGTTAATCTGAGTAAGAATAATTCTAAGTAAGAAGAAATCCGAGTTCGGAGTAATTGGAGTGAGGAGAAACCTTCTGTGATTATTTAGAAATGTCGAAAGAGAGTAAAACAAAACTTCATCGATTTGTAGTCGAAGATGAAACATTTTTTTTGTTGTTGTTCATGATTTTCAGACCTAATAAAATGGCCGCTAGCAGACCTATGACTTTACCGTTTTTGGATAATCACGGGTCAATTAAATCCAATTTCTTCTCGTTTGAAAGGCAATAAGGGCCACATAGCGGTGGCTTTGTTTTCAGAGTACAATTAATAAATATCGTAAAGGGCTTTCATTATTGCTGATGGGACCTAGTTGAGAGATAAGTTTAAACGGAGGGATTCAGTGTCGTTGCAGTGTAGTTAAGATATAATGCTACTCCTTCTCATGTTTCTTCTGATTCTTTGAATGATAAACCAACCCGCTCTCTCTCTCTCTCTTCATCTCTACATCATCTCTTTGTCCAAAGTTAATTTGTGGTAATGAAAACGAGTAACATAACCTTAAAGCCTAATCAATAAATTGTCTTCATCAATTGAAATGTTTTTGAAATCGAAATAATTAAAAAATAAATAAAATGAAACAAAACAAGCAACATGATTCGGCTCATAATCATCATTGTGAAAAAAAACAGCAAAACAAAACAACACGACACGAATAAAGAACCCAATGATTTCTATCACAATTATGTGGCAACTGACTGACGATGTTGTTAGGAAGTCGTTATTTTCCATTGAAACGATAGTATAAAATATTCTTATTTATAGGTCTTTGGAATAAGTGGCATAAATATTAATATTCGAGAAGTATCAAATCGAGCTGGCGATTAGGTCGTTTCTTTGTTTTGCATTGTATGTCGCTACTTTGTCGATTTGATTTGAAAAAAAATATAGAAAAGTCGTCATCGGCTCAAGGAAGCCACGAAAAGAAGTCATGCATTAAAGTGCCCCAGCCTTTTTGAGATGTGTATAATGAACGATTTGTCAACATGTTGTTCAAAGTTATGTTGTAAGGAAATGGAATTCAATTATTCATACCTTTTAAGTAATTATTTATTGACAAGCAAGACTAAAAGTTTAAAAAAGAATTTTTGACTTTAAATACACGTCGGGAGGCATCAGAGTCAGTGCATTTTATTAATATAAATATTTAAAAAAAAAAGCAACAAACGAAATATATAAATAACGGGGCTGAATGAATAAATGGATGCAAACAAAACGAGAAATGAAACGGATCAAACAAGCAAAAAAATTGGGGAAAAAAATTGAGAAACACAAAAAATTCTGTTAAATTTTGGGTCTTTTTTTGCCTTCAACATTTATACCTACAGCGTTGGTCTGCACAAAAAGCACAGAACGATGTTACGCTCTGCAGTGATTAAGAATTGTATGTATGCAGATGATGTATACACATTTCGATTTCGTAGAACCACTTTACTCGGACTTTAATTGCATGAAAGAACATTTCAATCTGAAGTGGTTTATGTTAAGCATCCCCCTCGTTTTTCAGAGTTCGTGAAAGCAAAATGTGGACAAACACAAATGGAGTCCATAGACATGGTAATGAAATTGACGTGTTACGGCCAATGTAAATAGCGCTTCTCCCATGTGGGACGAGTGGGCAGATAGACCTCCCCTTGCGAGGCCCACTCGTTCGGAACCACAATGAACAATTAAAACCGCAATATCGAAACTTATCGCACTATCCATGAATGCATATATTAACGGACAATACACAATACACGCTACTTTCGAGGGGTAGTGTATTGGACGAAATGGCGATTGTCAGACTCTTTGATGTCTGAATCTAATTTCGTTTTATAAGTTTTCTTGAAAACAATGCGATCTACAGTTTAGACTTATTTGGTCCAATACAATTATTTGTTCCGTTTTAGTCCATTCAGCCCAGGGAGTATCGACCTAACAAAGTGCCCAGGAAGTGTTCAACCCAGAAAGTGTTCAGTCCAGGAAGTGTTCAACCCTGGAAGTGCTCAGCCCAAGAATTGTACAGCCTTTGAACTGCGGTACCTCTCAGCAACTGTTTATTTTTGATACTCCCCCACCCTTGCGTAAAATTGCGTAATGGGTAAAATTTGACCAACATTTCTTAGAACCGTCACGTTTTCCTACACATCCACACAACCATCACGTAGACTTAGGAATGAATCGCATTGTTAATCGATTAATGATTGCAATTGAATTTTGAAAATGAAGACGACCTTTATACAATTTCATATCCTAATAATCCGGCGTCCCCTTTGTTCAAATGCAAATCGCCAGTTTCATTTCTAGCATTTGGAATGAAAAATTTGTTGTTTTTTGCGCAATTAAAACTTTTAATGTCTTGTTCAACACGTATGTACGTAAAATGCTCCGACACTGGATGTGCTAATGAAGTCGTTAGATGAGTGCAATGTTTTATTTTAATCGTAATTCCATAATAACTGTAATTTATATCAAAATGTAACCAATGTTAATCCAGACATTATTTTTCATATCATTCATCAGACTGGACGATACTATGAATATGGATTAACTTCTTTTTAATTCGAAAATAAAAGGTTGATTTAATGTTCGCCAAGGATCGATAATTATAATTATTTAATTAAGATATTAAAGTGAACTGACATCAGCCTCATCATAATCTCATCATCATCGTGTCTGCTAGTTCCGTACATTTTCAATTTTAATATGTGCATTTGCAACGCATAAAGTGATGAAGGTTCGTCAATGCCAACAATAGCTTTTAGAAGAACAGATTCAGAAGACGTCTCACGTGTGAGACCCCTGTGTTTGTTTGACTAGTGACGACGATATTCTCGAATGAGCAATAAGAGAACCTGCAGACTTGGGGTATCGTCACTGATCATCAAGATTATTGATCTTTCTATAGACTTTCGATTTTTCAGCAAGATAATTCGAAATCCTTTCTACGAAGCTTCTAAGACATGTCTAGTACTTTACTTTGCGCAGTCTTTGGAATCGCTGCAAAGAGTAAATGGTATTAAAGTTACAAATTTTGATATTTTCGCTAAACTCTACATGCACAACGTATTGCTGAGTGCCTCGGTTGATAACATCAACTTGCGAATTCAATTTGTATGTTTTCTTAACAATTTCAACATTTTCGTGGTTACTTGTGTCTTTACGACTTTCGCGTAAAATTTTACATCTTCTCATAACTTTTGCACGCTGTTCGAATTCCGTTGGTGTGGTGCGAATGTTAAACAAAATTTTTTTATTGAATTGTGAGGTACGATTTTCTCATAATAAAATGGTGCTGGCAAATAATAGAATTCCACCGACAAAAAAAATAATTAAAATGAACACAACCCGACACGATCGCTCCAACAAACCGACGATAATTTAGTCTGAATATTTCAATTTGTTTTTGATTACCCAAAGACCAAAAGCATACGCTGCGACGGAGCTCTGTGTATCTACCCAATACCAAACACTAGTCCAAGGCCTCAATTTCATTTCTGTAACCGAATTATAATTCGTGATATAACCCTCCTCTTAAACTGTGAACACATCTTTGAAAATTTCTACTGCGGATAATCGAAAAAGCCAATCGCTGTACCCCCGTGCAAGATTTCAAAGTTTCGAGGTTAAAACAGAGTCTGTCTTTTGTCGATAAAAAAACGACAAACAAAGAGCCCGTACAAACTTTAGTTTCTGTTTGTTTTTTTGAGAGTATGATCAACTCCAATATTCTTGCTCGAAAATTGTGATAATTCGCCTGAGAATCTTTACAATTTTCGGTGATAACGAGGAATTTCGTGTCGGCGTGATTCACCATAGAAAATTTTTCTTGTACGAAAATTACATTGCAAAGACAATGGCGCGAAATTCCCATTATAAGAGAGGAGTCTCTCATAGTAGAGTTACTTGAAGAAAGCTTGTTGACGAATTTTGAGGGCTTTTAAAGGAAGAGTTTCTAGTTACAACCTAAACTCACGACAAGTTTTTGCGTTCCACTAAACGATTGAAGTTGCCATCGCAGAGTTCGATTCCCAACTGTGGCAGAAAGAAAACCGATTGTCGGACGCATAAACAAAACTCAGCTGATTGAATTGGTTTGAGTCTGTGGTAAATGGTGGATAAAGCTTCCAAACGGCTCGCCGGCAAAGATATTGTGGGAGTAGGCTAGGCATTCTACTCCTACTAGTTTCGCTCCTTAGTACATAGATGGCACTCAACATCAATGTCGCGCAGCTTACCACTGATACAGTAAAACCTTTCGATAATGAAAGGATCGCAAAAAGTAGAACCACAATCAGTGAAACTACTAAATAATGATCTAGCCTCTGCTCTGGCGGATCATTATTATCCGACATTCCGATTATAGAAAAAAAAATTTAGTTGCAGTGCTGACAAGTGAAATTCTGGTTAAGTATTGAACCGACAGATTTATAGAAGAACTCAGATTGAGAATTTAACGGGGAATTTAAGTGAAAAGTGTAGTGGGCACGCTCTCGGTCTACTCCGCTCCCTTCCACTGCACGCTTTTGTACTATTATGAAAACCATTTTTTATTGCTGATTTGGCATCTATGAACGTACCCGGATGCCCTCTTACTGTCCGCCTCGAATTCCGAGTGTTGCATACACAACTTATCAATCCTAATAGCCCCTTGTACTTCAATGTTTGATTGAATTTTTTTTTTCATAGAAAAAGATGTAGTCGCGATCTACGATTTATAGTTTCAATTTCAATCCTAAACAAAAAATGATAAAAAAATATCAAAAACAAGAATGAAATTCTCTTCTGCTACATAAATCAACAGAAATATTAGTTGAAATCGTTCGGTTCGACCTTCTTGTCCAGAACGAGGTATAATTTTTGCAGTCCCGCACACAGACGATAAATTAAACTGGAAACCTGATCTCCACAATTTTATATAATATTTAAACGATAAATTTATCGACGGGAAAAAAGTCAGTTATTGATTCAGATCACCTAAAAAAAAAGTTTAATTTTAAATTGCAAAATATTAAAAAAATAATAATTTACATTGTGGTTAAATTGCACACAAATTTGAGTATATGTGAAAAGCTTGTTTACCCACGACCGTAATGTTCGTTGGTTTTTTTTTCTTCTCTTCTCTGTGGTACTTCTCCCATTTAAATATATTATGTACAACAAATTTTTGTAATGAAAGAACTCTGAAAAAACACCCAATAATTTTGTTCGTTAGGATGGCAAGGCTTTTTCTTGTACGTATTCAATAAGACGACGAGTACAAGTTTATTAATTTATAAATATGTGAAATCAATTGGTTTATTGTCCGGTTGAAATGGTCATGATTTAAAATTAACCAGGAAAAATAAATTGTCCGCTGAGCTGAGATGTGGTGTGTGTGTTCTGTTTATATAATTTAAAGAAAGAAAAAGAAATGAAGACGAGTGAGTGCATCGGACATTCTTGTGATGTACACAAAACAACAGCTTCAGGTAAACACTGCGACATTGTTCTTACAAAATAAATAAATTGGAAACAAAGATACAACCATAAGCAGGGCCCGTACGAGCAGTATGTCTTACAACATAGTTGTCCTTGAAAGAAATACGTCTTGAGACTGACTCTGCAACACCGAATCTTTGAATCATTCAATCATTTAAGTCTATCTTTTGTTGAAATTGCATACAAGATTTGTAACAAGTCAAATTCAAACATTAAACTTCGAAACAATCCACCAAAATCAAGTAAAATTTACTCAAACCCAGAATGGCGGCTGGTGGCCATTTCTGTAAGTAACCGAAAACAGTTCTACCGCTTCACGGTTATCATTATTTTTCAAACAAGAAGAAGTTTACGAAAACCGCACGAAATTACTTCGAAATATAGACACAAAACACAAAAATCCAACATGGCGGCTGGCAGCCATTTTCTTATATTACCGAAAACAGTATGGCCGCCTTCCGGTTGTCACCATCTTTTCAAGGAAAAAAATTCATGAAAATCAGATGAAATTTTCTCTTTACGGCAGAGTAGCTCGATTTAGGCTCACTCTATGGGCTCTAACTTCCGAACCCAAGATCCGATTTCGACAAACTTTTTATTTCCTGGATTGGTTAAGTCAATAGTGTGTACTAAATGACCTCAATACAAACGACACACTCTCTACGGACAATAGTGATCGGGTGAAAATGATGTCCCATCAAGATTGGTGTCATTTTACTCAAGTTATCCTGTTCACGGCCAGACATTTTGTTATTGCTGATTCGGTATTTAGGTGTGATAACTGAAGCTATGCCCTTACTCAGGTATTCGGATTCAACGTGCTACAAACGTTAGAGTGAAAGCATAAGACCCTCGTACTTCGTACGGGTCTAAAAAGCCCCAGTCAGGATTTATATATATGCAATGTTCGGATGATCATTTGCATAAAATCGTTCTTTATCTTGAGAACGTTTTTTCTTCTCCTCTTTTCATTGTTCCATTGAATATAATTTATTCCAATGACCAACATTCAAAGTTTTTTTTTTACAACTAAAAGTAGTTTTAATATCTTAAACGGTAACGCTTTGTAGCAGCATCTTTGTACACACACATTTCCCTCACTTGAACAATTTAGTGCAGACAATAAATATTGATTTATTGTTTTGTGCAATTTATACGTCATCACCATTGCACGGAAACGGACAACAAATTAAATCTCGGCTGTTTGTTGTATAGAGAGGTAGAAAAGACATTATTTAAAAAAGAATGGCAGAGAGGAAAAAGAAGATTCAGCAGCGATGTGGAAAAAACGTATTCGACTGTTCCATGTCCCCCCTTCTAAATGTGTACTTGCCGGAAACGGTATGGGGAACAGCATTCTAGACAAGTACAACAACACGAGGTCACAATACTTGAAAAATGGTTTACTGAATCCAAATTACATCAAAAAAATTAATTTGTTCAAATTTTATTGGCTCAATAGCGAATCAAATGACTTTGGAGTTTGCCAATAGAATGGATTGTGATAGTTTTGATAAATACACTCAAAATACGAACTTGAGGAGAGACATATTGCAAATTAATAGAAAAATATTGCTAGTAAAGCAGGTGGCACACTCCAAACAGTTTATATTGAGTATGTTTGGATCATTTGAATTGATCGAAACCAGTGACATTAAACCAGAATGCGTGATATTGAAAGCGCAGTGTTGCATCACAGTTCAGCTGGATTCCGGCATTTTAAAGAGAATAAGTTAGATTGAACTGTCTGTCTATAGCAAGAAATTTAGGATAAGTGAGTCGATTCGACAGGGGAATACAGATCACCAATTTTGTGATTCTGTTGTCAAATGGCTATAGTCGTTGCTTCATGATCAGAATGCTCTTGGTGTTGGGTGTTCAAAGCCTGGTATCTGTAAAATCCCTTTTTGCAAAAGATTGACGGTTTATTCAACATAATGACTCTAGTGCAATAGTGCGAAAAAAAACATTTCACGCTAACGAACGTGTCGAAGGTATCCGTGAAAAAAATCTTCTTTAACATGGCATCAAACACACAAGTATGGAGGAAGAGACGAGCGCTCACTTGATATGTGATTGCCCAAAGTTTATTCAACTAAGACGTACGACACTGGGAGACTATGAGGTGGTTCCTTAAGAAGCTGCTGCTCTGGGATCTGACGTATTAGAAAGGTTCCTAGCGGCGATAGGAAGGCTACCATGATTTATATGATGACCGGGAGAGACACAAAGGATCAATAGATATGTGTTTCGTGACTACGAAAGTGGTCATCTCAAACTGATAAATCTCTACGTAAACATACATGTGTTGGTTCGAGCCAAAGGTGAGGCAGTTCGAAGGTAACAATATTTGATCGTAGAAATTGTTTACGTAATTGCCCATTGGCGCTCCCGGCAAGTCGGTCTTGTGTCAAAATCTTGTAACTTGAAAGTCATTTAGATTAGGATAATTGAACGAGACAAACCATGCGCCTCGGCGTACTCATGAAGATAGAAACATTTATTCCCATCATAAGTCCCTTCATCACACATCATATAAAATCCACATTTCTCAAGCGCTTGCGTTTCTGTTCAGTGTTTCCAATTGGTGGCGGTATTACGAGTTCAGAACACCAAATGAAATCGGTTGAGAAATGCGGATTCTGTGGTTTGTCTGGGTCAAATCAATGCTACACAGCATATCTAATGAAATCCATTGAATTTTCGACTTGAAATCTATTAATGAGCTTCGATCTGTAAACCATAGATGGAGCAGATAGTCCTAGTTTTGGCGTAATGTTATGTGTTGTCGATGTGGCGTTATACATGGAACTACCTGAATAATAACGTAGGTCAAAGACACGATAGGATTAACGACCTAGTGATTAGAAAAAGCCAGGCAGGGTTGTTCACTTCGGGAATTGAACTCGGAATAATTGGCGTATAAGATCAACGCTCTACCGATTGAGCTACCAAGTGTCACAAAACGAGAGATACAAAAAAGGAGAGTGAGATAACTAACTCCGCCGTTGTTATCAATTCACAACAAGTCATATGCGAGTAAACGGTCGCTTTCACTCCTTGGAATGAAATGTATCCAAGTACTGTGCAAATCGTGAAGTTCATTTATCACCATGCTGCCGGCAACGTCCTTCTCATAACATGCTACAAAATTATTCATTTCGACACTGAGTCGGGAAAACAATGCAACGAACTGAATATTTCACGAATGTATTAGTTGGTGATAACCAGTTTTCTCCTGGTGTCAGTGTCAGAGCACGAACGAATAGTCACACTGCACTTAAACACTCCTCTGAGTTCGTCTCCTCTGTTCCCCCATCATATCAATTCAATCGTTAAACATTGTTGCTGTGAGAAAAGCAGCATAAATAATGAAAGAATTGGGTGAAATTTCCGTACTCACTTTATACTAAAATCAATTTACGCCATCAAGCCTAACAGCGAATACTGTGCAAACATAAAAAATTCCCTAAATAAATAATAAAGCCAACAATCTCATTCCTATTAACTCAATTTCCGAATTGCTTGTTATTCATTAAAGTACATCGAGGGCATTGCACAACATCATAAAATATATTTTTGGTACACACAAAAAGCAATAGTAAATTTGTTCAGCACAAAAAGGAAAAAGAAGAAGAAGATTGTGATGCTGTACACCCAGTACATCCAGGCTTCCTTCGTCTTTCTCTCTTTAACACAAAATCAAAAATTGAGTTTAATTTTCATTTGCGCTTAAATTGTACCAATTAGGATTTATGTTTTAACTTTGTATCTTACTCGGTGAATGGGTATACACATAGGGAGGTAAAGGATACGATGTCGTCTTCTCTTCTGACTTCGCTGTTTGACATAGCAGTTTACGTTATACACCCAGGCAGAATGCTTCAAAATAATACATCTGAGACGTTGATGTACATTCTTTTTGGCGAATGATTTATACACATTTGTACGGCATGAATTAGCTATATATTAGGTATCGTCTACAGTCATCATCAGGGTACTGGGTCTGGGTAGGTACATAGTGAAATACTCTTTGAAATGAAGGGAATTTGGTATATATTTGGCTTAGCTTTTGTAACATAAATACGTGATCAAAGGTGTATTCTCCATCGTTATACCGTTCCGTTCCGTCCCAGTCGTCGTCGTCGTCGTTGTCATCCACACGGGGGTGGTATGGTGTTTCTGTCGTTGTGTTTTGAATTTAACATCTCTGTTTTATAAATTAAACATAAATTTCAAGGCATTAAGATTCCGGTTTCCTCTTTGAACACATAAATATTGTTACCTTTAATATTGAATTAAAAATACAACAAACAAAAAAATTTAAATAAAGTCGTGAGCAGAAGACCAGCCAGATAAACGAATTGAAAGCGCTCGTTGTTAGTTCTGTGCATGTTCGTTCATTCATGTTATTTCGTTAGCATGTGCCCTCCATAAGGAATAGATTTCGATTGAGGTTTTCAAATATAATTTCTTTATGGTTGTGTGGTCAGACTTTGATACAGTGCGGTCAGAGTATATTGTCCCCTTTGGCAACACTAGTCATCCTGTTGTCACATTAATTCGACATATAATTCAAAATTATTCGTCTCTCGAAAGTGTTTGCAACTTACAGGACATAGTAGTATTTGGAATGTTGGGAGAACGGGTTGGTTCAGTGGTAACGTAATGGCCTTACACCAAGCAAAAGTCGGGTCCAATCCCGTTGGGTAAAAGGTCTGTATCGCATGAAGTACCTTTCTTAAGTGTACAACGGCACAGAAGAATGACATGAGTAACAAAACACATTGACAATGAATTCAGTTTTCACGTTTCTGAAACTACCTTAAGGCGGGTATATAATTAGCACCAGCATAAATCGAACTAGAGTCGTTGACGTAATGGAAAGGATCGGAATTGAACAGGACACATTGCACCAGTGACGGACGAAAGTTGTGGCTTTCGGTTGCACATTGTAGTTGGAATCACCAAACGGGTAAACAATTTTGAATCAGGTTGACCTGTCAGTTCGAGCCTGAAGTTGAACTTTTTTGAAATTCTTACTGAAATATTTATCTTCAGTGGCAATCAATTACTATGTGCAGTAGGAAGCCGCAAATGTTAACTGTGATTTTTATCATATCTAGCTTTCTACGAGGCGTTTAAGACGATTTCTCGTGACCTGATTCGGATCTGATTTAACTAACAGCAAAAACGAATTGGCAATTAATCGGTTGGTAATAGGGGAGTCCTCCATTCAACAGTGGGTATAAAGGCTACAAAAGAAGAAGAGAAGAAATCCCAAAGGTTTCCTAAAACCTATAGGCGTACACAAAGGCTGTAGCTACAACTCACACATACTTCCTTCTAGGGTATAAGAAGGCGAACCGCATACACGGAATTGTTTAGAACTTATCTAAAGCTCGGCCCTCATATCAACAAGTGACAAAAATGAGTAGAAGTTGATCATATGATCATCTTCGACTATGAAGTTAGCGAAGAAGACCGTATCCTTTCCAGCGAATATATTCTTTTGGCAAACGTTGGCACAGGATGGTATCCCTTTGAAATCGGAAATTAATTACGGAAATGAAATGATTCAACTTTAGGAAGAAGACAGTGAGATGGTTGTTCAGAATGGTCAACAATTTTTCACTAAAATGAGTCAACTCATGACAGAGTTTATTCAGGCGTCCCATCAGCAGGAAGTATTCCTGGTCCAACGTTGTTTCTGTCTTTCATAAACGATATTGTTGAGTGTACTGCCGTCCGACTATAAATTCCACCCATCTTCAAGCCGACAATTCTATCAGTCTAGCATTCACACTAACCGTTGCCAAAATTTCATTTCTACGAGTTACAACTAAAGATCGGTTTCACTTGAAAGGTAATGGTTTTCCGAGAAAAATAGTTTTGTGGTGATCAGTTCGCGTGAGCTGGTGAGGTCAATGGAAAAAGCTCCAAAATGGCGATGAAATGAGGATTTCGAATTTTACCTTAGCCACTTCGTCTCACAGAATAAAAAAATGTTTACATCGTTCTTGAGTCGAAGCAATATTTTGTGTGGGATAATGGCCTTTGATTTCGAAAATTCCCAAGTCTTCGGCTATCCTAAGCCGACATAGATGGAGTGAATTGAATAGACCTCTACTAAGTCTGAGAGAGCTACGCGACTTGAACCGATGCAGCATAAGAAGGGTAGTTACGGGGCATTGCGAGCTTAATAAACACCTGACGAGGATGAGAATTCAGGGTGACTCCGACTGTTCCTGTGGACCAGACGAGCAAACGGAAACTCACGTAATATGTGAATGCTCAAAGTTCTCTCATATGAGATGCAGGATTTTTGGCGGATATGTGGTTCGACCCTCAGAAGTGGCCAAACTAGGACCGGTCCTGCTAGACAGGATCCTGGTAGAAACACGGAGGTTTGCGTGATTTAAGTGATGAGGGGTAAAAAGAACAAAGGATCAAAAGATCTGTGTTCCAGATGGCAACTGTGGAAACATTTGCGATCGTCACGTACTGATAAATCTAACAAAAAAAGTCGGAGAAAATGCGAAGTCACCGATCCCTATTATGTCACTTACTACATGGGTGATCACGTCGCCAAACGAAAATAAGAAGACAGAAGCCGATTCGGTGTTCACATTCGTTGCTCATATGGAACGGAGTATAACCCTGGGCGAGACAATCAATGGGAGTCATTGAAACTGAATTGCATCTAGGTATTGTAAGGTTGGTTCTTGGGCAGCATTCCTCACGGAATGTTGTGCTAGTTAACAATTGGAATGGCTAGATTTTTATTCAAAATTGGTTGTTTGCACTACCTACATCGTCAGAATGTCTACCTTCCCTTTTCATAATGCATCATTTCAAATCAATCATGCTCCACACTAATAAATTGTCTTAAAGATGGATGATTCGTGATGTTAGACGGAAAATAAGTGTTTCCCTCAAACTGTGTTACATAGCAAATAATTTACATTGCCTCACCAATCATTCTATTCAAATGATGAACAAACCATTGTGCATGCAAACAAATAATGAGG
>JANTFA010145963.1:0-11669 GCA_026413405.1 Phytosciara flavipes | reverse complement strand
TTTTTAGTAAATTGTGATTGAAACGAATGACTGATCTCTGATCTTGTTGTAATTACTGATGATGAACGATAAGAAATTCGTTAAAAGCCAAAACATTTAAAGATTTTATTCACTTTCATGATTAGGCTAATTGTGATGACCCCCCATCAGTGACTAAGTCGATAAGTGAAAAATAATTGTTGCACGCACTAAATGTTAGACTGGATTGCCAATACCGGGTGAGCTGGGCACAATATTGTGTGATAAAGATAATGCCACTTTGATAAGGTGTCTGGCAAGCGAAAAACAATGGTCCACTCATGCAAACACAGCTTTCTAAAGTACACTTGCCCTGACGTCGAACTCCACATGGCTTACAGCTATACAACTTAAGGATGAAAAGAGACCTTACTAGAAGAGAAAGAATACTTGAGTGTCCCGGCTCATTGTGTTCATAACATCAACAAAAAAAACCATTGTTTACCAAGAGCTCATAATTTCTGGGAGGGGGCAAATACTCATCCATTAAAACACACGAAACGCTTTCAGCGTTTTATGGAGATGATACTAAAGTTCACGTCAAACAATAGCTAAAAAAATCTTATTTTGTAGGTGAAACTGACGAATGTTCGAACTTCTCATTTCTAGCAAAACTTGGAATCGATTTACGTCAATGTACCAGTACCTTCACATGATAAAAATATTGAAAACACGTTTGGTCTCTCACCTAAGACTGTTGGTGTTCACATCCTTAGTTCTTGTCCATTTTTACGCCACCTGCAATTTATAGAAACTTCTTCACTCCATTGATCTTTGTTATTGCTTCAATTGTTGTAGTCTCCAAGATCTATTGTCAGGGAGATTGTCATTCAAGTTCTACAAGTTTTCATTCTCACGCGTAAAATATCATTTTATTTTCACTAATTTATTTCGTCTCATGAACAGCGAGATCAATAAAATGTTGGGCTAATAATTCAATACGAATGTTTGTTATTGAGCTCGATGGCTCGACGCCACAATAAAATTATTGAACAAACTTGAACGGTGAAATGTTTCAATTGAACTTGGTGAATGCTCTTCTTGATCTAACTTGTTCTTGTTGGACATACGGACAGATAGTATTTGTCAAAGAAAGTTTTCGAGAAGTTGAATTCGAACCCTTCCGTTACCCTTTTGTGACTTTTGCGTCAGCTCGTCGTTTTGATGCATTCACACACATCTCTGCAGTATGTACACATTTCTGTCTCGACGCGAGAGATAGAATGAGAACATGCAGCTTGCTACACACATTGAAAGAAAATAGTGTACAACTTTCAAGCTAAGTTCCATAGATATCATGATTTCTCACACATTACGTCAACTACTTTCGTTTGTTGACGAATTCATTGGTTTTTCTCACCAAGCCAAGTTGCTAGCATGCTCCGTTCCATTGCCCTTTGTGCTACTCTGAGCTTATTTTCTGATGCTTTCGTTAATGTTAACGTTTCTGCTCCATATGTCAACACCGGTAGGACACACGAATCAAACACTTTTCGTTTCAGGCTGTTGTTCATCTTACTTTTGAATATGAACTTAAGCTTTCCAAATGCTAACCATCCAAGTCCAATCCTTCGCTTTACTTCGGCCGTTTGATTGTCGAGACAAAATTTAAGTTTATGCCCAAGGTATATGTAACTGTCGACTCTTTCGATGACGGTGTCTCCAATTAGAAACGATCTTCGTCTTCGACAGGTTCATTTTAGGACCAACTTTGCTCGCTTCCTCGTTTAGCTCTTGTAGCATTATTTGGGCTTGGTCCATATTTAAAGCCAACAAAACAATATCATCTGCGAACCGTATGTGGCTCAGGTACTTTCCGTTTATGTTTATTCCCATCTTACTCCAATCTAACTTTTTGAAAACACTTTCGAGAGTTGACGTGAACAATTTTGGCGAAATTTCACCCTGATGTCTCACGCCTCTTCCGACCTTTAACTTGGCCGTGTTCTCATGAAGTCTTGTGCACGACGTAGCATTTTCGTATGTATAGCGGATCGTGCTGGAATACCTCAAATGAAGGTTGCTCTAAGGAGACCCAATTCACGAGACAGGCCATGGAATTAGCCATATATAAGGGAAAGTTCGTTCAATCTGTCTTTCGTTCTCCATTTTGTGAATTTCGTTTTTTTTTTATTTGCAATCAACGCCACAATGTTATCTAGTGAATGTATCAAATGGTGGAAAGTTTATCGTTTTTGATCACAGAAATCATATAAAAGCTTTACACTGCAGCGTGTATGTTGTACGATAGATTTTGTTTCTATTTTCTATAGAAACTCAAAATGGAATATGACTAGAACCACGTTCAGAACATTTGACTTGGAACACTTTTCGTTGATTTTTATCTTTTATCTCGAGAGCCACATGTTAATGTCATTTTCTTGTTTCGCAGACTATCACATCTGTTGTCGAAAACGACCACAAAATAAACAACAAGCACTGGCTATTCTGGTTGATTTTATATACCGAAATTTATGTCAACACAAATGAAGTATAAGACTCTAGGTAAGACTCTTTAACAAACGAAGTAACAGATATTGGTGATTATCCTTGTAGCCAGGCTGAATGCCATAGCATAGCACATGACTCAAAGTTAATCCTCTAAAATTGTCAATTTCCAAACTTCCTGCCTTATGAACCAGCTTCAACCGTCCTTTCAGAAGTTCAGAAGGAAAAACAGCCATTCGAATCATGACGTTGAAGGATACCGGAGCGATTACCGGAGCGATCTTATTGATCGTGGACTTCAATAACTGAATTGGTACTCCATCAATACTAGTGGCTTTTCTTATTCGAAAGGGTGTCAATAGCAATCGCCACTTCAGCTTCAGTCACATCTCTGAACTCAAAATTGTTGTTGGAATAATCGTCGTACAACTCATCAATATCATCATTTTCGTAGCCATGTAACGCAATAATTGACGTTGCTAATTTTTCGCCCGCTGTACAGAAGTGTTCATCAACAATATTGCAATCACTTACCGAGTCAGTGATAGCGTTGCCATTGATTGTCATGCAAGTTTCAATTTTGATGTGTTGATTGAAAATCACCTCTTTGTAGATTTTCCACACCTTCCTGTCATCCCCTGCGGCATTCTCAATTCTTTCATATTCATATATGAAGCTCGGCGTTTGAAGCTCTCTTGAACTACGTAAGCGTGTGGATGATGGTACTTGTTGGCAATGGTAACATTATCAGGATGCTGCTTCATCAATGTATACAAGCTATCTCTATCTCTCTCTCTCTGATGGCCTTTATTAGATTATGATCAATGTAGGGTTTCATTGTCCGAAGGTCTGATTTGATTTTTACTGCAGTAGTCGAATGACGGACTATATATTCTCAAGAGCAATGTTGAGGTCGTTGCCGTTGGTGATTAAAACCACAGAAAAGATAACAGGTGGTGTTGCTTCCGCCTCACACACAACGCCACCTGTCATCATTTCTCTGACTAAAACATGTACTGCCAGTAAGATACACGTCAATGAAATGATCAAAATTATTGTGTTTGTGTTACTAAAACAACAACAATCAAAACGTATTGGAAACTTCTTATTCGCAGAGAAATGATAACAGATGGCGTTGCTCTCTGCATGCGTTAGAAAGAATATTATCAAACCTGGTAAGTGGAAATTATTGATTTGACGACTGTATTCAGTGTAACCAAGACAAAATTATAATTTGAAATAAAATTAGTTTGCAAAAGATGTACCGAAGCTAAAAAAATCCCTTGCGCTCAGGTGCCAAAAAGAATTTGGAATAAAGACAACTCGAGCTGAATGAATGTAATGGAATAATTGGATTAATACAGTTAATCCATTCCATTCACTGTTCTTATGTACCACAGCAACTCTTGCATTTCCTTTTTTCCTTCAGAACATTTCAATTGGTTTGCCATATTAAAAAAGCCTTTCACAACATTCCACCATCCATCGGTGGTTCTAAAAGGTTTTTTTGGTTCTCTATTCAAACACAAATAAGATAATTTATCCAAATGTGCCAACCAAGAAATGGCAGGAAAAAAATCAGACGAATTTTTATCTTTCCATTTCGCTATTGTGATTAAGAAAAACCAAAATAAGAAAAAAAAAGTTTTTCTTTCTCTCTCGTCGAATTTATATGCGCGCGATATATTCATTCCATTACTTACATTTCTGCTACCAAGAGCAAGATATAATACAAGGAAAATTCATTAATTTCCCGTCTCCCATTCTCGCTACATTAATACTTTTCGGTTGTCACATTGTTTTATCATCATGGAATGGGAAACCATTGGTATATTGGAGTGAAGCTAATGGACTTTTTCTTCTTCTCTCATTTGATCCATTTCAAAATAAAACAGTAAAAAAGTTGACAAAATGGAAATTCAATTATGTGCGACCGCAGCACAATTGTCTAATTGTGATTCTGTTTTATGACGAAAAAGTTGTTGCCATTGTTAATGGACAAATAAACATTAATGCGGCGGATTGCATTAGTCGAAACGGGCTAACTATTTAATTGCATTGAAGAGGATAGAATTGGCATACAATTCAACCGTTCGTTGCTCCTTGTCGTCACTTGTAGCAGGGCATAACAAACAATGCTTTTAAGGAGAGTGGTCTCGGCAACTTTTTTGTCAACTCTATCGAAGCTCCTTTTTCGAATGGAAATAAGAAAAAGCTTCTTCGTCGTTTCTGCACTCCAGTTATACATAGCCGTAAAGTATAACAATCTGCGATTTAACTAACAAACTCTGCAAAATTTATTCAAAACAAAAACAGATCAGGGCACACGTTTACGATAAATGAAGTTACTCGTCACTGGAATCCTCAGATTTGTGATGGTGATGGTGATGAGAACGGTGGAATTGATGGAAGTCAACGTATTCCCCTTTCTCCAATTTTTCACGTAGTTTAGTGCATTTGTTCGAATCGCTTTGCAAGTTCTTTGGGCAAGCCTTGACCATTTCGCGCCACATACAGTGAGAGAATTTCAGAGCGGCGACACTGCATTTTCCTGCCTCTGTTGGTTTGGCTTTAACGGCTTCTTTTGCCTCAGCGATGCATGTCTGGCTGATTGCATCGGATACGGCCTTTTGCCATTCGGAGGAGCTGATGTCATTCTTAACGTGCTCTTTGACTGCAGCTTCAATCAAGTTTCCTTCTTTGTCCACCTGGTGTATTAAATTAGACGTGATATTAGTTTCAGGGCGTACGTTTGGCTATAATGTTGAATTGGCTTACAATATTCAATTTTTGTCCAACACATTGTGTAACACAAACGAATTCCTCCTTGGTTTTGTTGACTTTTTCACATGAGAAGATGTCTACAGATTCATCACCTGTAACGTTTTTGTATTTCAATTAAACTTCGGTTTCTATTCACTTAGTCCCATTCAAAAGTGGAACATCTGAGGTCAAAGTTAAAAGAATTTCGAACAAAAATTACCTTTGGGGCCACGAATCTCTTGGAAGCACTGTTTCTTCATTTCCTTGAATTTGTCGAATGTCGAGTCATTGTTGTTGTCATTACAGCACTTCCAGGCACCACTGTAATTTGATTAGGTAAAAATTTTGATCAAGTTCTTTGAATATTCACTACAAACTATAGAGCATTCCAATTGCCTGTACTTTTGAATAAATCTACTAAAGGCCTGGATCAAGGCGAAAAGTTACACAAAATTACTAATTTTGAGAATCTTCATCTTGCAGACACTTCCATTAATAACTCCAGGAAGCCAGTTGGTGAAAGCCAACTTCTGTCATTCGACACTAGAACACGTTCCCTTCACGTTCGTTGGTGTAAGTCAAATAGTTGTTGCGAACCTGTATCTCTGGTGGAAGCATGAACAATTCTTAAGAAGCAGACTGGTTCCAAACTGGAAAGTGTTTGAAATTAGTGCACTAAGTATTGCTTGGACTTTAGCATAGAAAGACTTTTGTGCAGTTGTTAATCTGCCGGTAGACCTTTGGTAGCAGCTTTATCAAGGGCTCATCCATAAATCCCGTCCTCTTTTAAGGGGAGAGGGGGTACGATGAAAGCGTGACTTACGTGTTATAAGGTATACGAAAAGTGCGGACAAGGGGGGAGGGAAAATCTGTAAAAATTGAGGACGGGATTTATCGATAGTCCCCAAGAAATGACGAGGCCGGATCTTAGGATCCAAGAGTTTCAAGCAATAGATATAGAATCAATCTAGCGTATGAGACACTAATTTTAACTTGTCTCTTAGGATTATATTTGAAAAACAGGACAGGTTCACAGTCTGAAGGTAACACAAAAAATGGTATTCGATGTCAGTTATTGTGGAGTTTCAAAAAGTCTTTGAGAGTGACAATTCGAAAGTCGGAAGGCATAGGAAATATCTTTCCGATCGAAACAGTGGTTAAACACTCCATTAAAATTGTTACAAGAACACCATGACACTTTACTGCAAAGCGGAACGTAAAATGTACATTACTGAACTGGATAATAGGCCGGCATAAGCATCATTAATGGAATCCTCACTAGCGCTCGGAATAAATGAGTATTTCATGAGTGTGATTGGAGACATGTCCATCAATCTACTAATGTCACTAAGTACCTTCATAACCGCTCACTATGAGGTGAAGTAATTATCGTTAGTTTGCGAAATTTAATTCAATTCAATCGTACAAAATCACCGAACAACTGATTGGTGAACAACATCACAAAACCGAGAAAATGACTCCAATTCTAACAAAGGAATAACTTCATTTTGATCATAAAATCTAGGACAGATCAACGTCACAGCAACAATGTCATTGTTGACCAAAATATTTGTATAAAGTTGACGTTCACAAAATATGGTTTAATTTATGAAATGACCGATCAAATAAAGTTTTGTCGTTTATTAAATTTGTGGAAATGAACTGTATGTACGGTACACTGACAGAGTCATTTGGGTTTATTATCCAAAACCATAAAA
Organism: Phytosciara flavipes; assembly: GCA_026413405.1. NCBI lineage: Eukaryota > Metazoa > Arthropoda > Insecta > Diptera > Sciaridae > Phytosciara > Phytosciara flavipes. The sequence continues at coordinate 4,722 of JANTFA010145963.1, read as the reverse complement.
CAAATTGGCAATGTTTTTTCATTCTGAGGAATTGGTGGAACATACACACACATATGACGACATAAATGTATGTAAAATTGGACGATAATAAAATACATTTTATGAATGGGATTATTAAAATGAAATTAAATATTTGTGGCAGTCGCATTCATTAAACCATAATTTCACTGCTCACAAATATTTTGTTTAATTAAAATTTCGTTTATATCTGATTACTCAAAAAATGCTTTTGGCTCCAGTTGTTTGTGCGTCCGTCCAATTGTTAGTGTTCATCGTGCCCGAAAATTGTTTGGGTGTCGAAAAAACAGTAAAATTAATTCCGGAAACATTTTATTACGGAAAAAGGAGCGAACGTTTCGGTGGCGCGCATAAACATTTTAAAATGTGTGACAATGATTAAACGCTACGTGCAGACATACAAATTTTACGTAACATTCATATCGCAAGAAACGATCTGAAACTACATGTACTCTAGGGGTTCTACCATAAACCATTAACATAAATAACATCATCCCATCCGAACGAACACTTACTGTTTCTTTGACTTGCACTTTTTGTCCTCATTCTTGTTTTCGGTTGTTGTTGTTGCTGTTGTTGTGTCTCTTCGGAATCGGGCCGACAAAAAAACATCATCCACTTCTTGATTATAATCAAGCAAGTCTTGCATTAAGTATTCATCTGCAGAAAGTTAAATATAAAATTAATTTTCTCGTTATCGCATGCCTGGACATTTATTACACTCGAATGTTTTTATATGTAAGAGTCCGGGGAGGGGTTGATTACATGGTCAAAATTGTGTGACACTAATCCCACGACCATGACTAACAAACTGGGTTATGAAATAGCTCGGAGTTGGTGAGACCTTTTCTAGAGCAACCTTCGTGGAACTTTATCTGGTGTATTGGTGATCCTCTTTCGAATGAATGAAGCATACTCCAAGAAAAGACCAATGGATTGCGAGATATTTTAGTGCAAAGTTTGCTAGTCACGGGCTAGTCACTGGACTTTTACGCGTCGTGGCACGTTGCGGCCTAACCGAATTTTAATAAAAAAAATTGCACATGGGATTTTCCTTCAAATATCAATTTTGTGGGTCATTACAAACAACTTTTGTTCGGGAGGTAGGATGGCGCAGCGGGCGCTTTTCAAAATAATATTTAATGATATGTGAAGGAAAATCCAATGTGCAATTCGGTAATTTATTAAAATTCGGTTAAACCGCACCGTGATGGACTACTACATTCGAAGTATTTGCCATGGACAATGACATTTGTACATGGAAATCTATCCGAACGTGTCACGCAAACTACCCCCAGTGAGTTACCCCTTGATTACAACTTTCGGCTCGAATAAAAACGAGAAGAAAAAAAAAGCAAAGGGGAAAGAATAGTCCCTCGAAAATTAAGTTTTGTGTTGTAAAAACTTGTGAGCCCTATGCGAGTTTCTGTTAACTACGTTTTATTATTCACACCAAACACAATTCCTAAGAACTTACTGAAGTCTGAGTCCTTAAAGTCGTAAGCAACTACAGTCCAACTGACGAAAGCAATCAAAAACAGAAACTTATACATTGTGAATGCACTTGACTTTATTTCCACTGTCGTAAAACTTTTACAAAATTTAGCTTTCAATCTTCTTCGTTCGAAAGACAACTCTTTTATGATTCCACAAACTCGATGCAAATTATTTATATTGGCACTACCTGTGATGGTGTGTTGTAGGTATAAAGTTCGGATACACCGGCATACAGACAACGAATTCGCTTAATTTGTTGTGTTGCACAGGTAAACATTTTGATGTTTAATTTGAACATATTTTGCGTATGTGTGCAATCCTATAAGCCTTTGCTCGTAAAAATCATTGTAAAATTAATTTTTGTTGATTCAGTGAACCATCTAACTAATAATAATTGTTGGTTGAATTTACTGGATATCTGGATACCTTTCTCATCGCATTGAAATTAAGAACGTTTTTTTTTCGTATGTTTAAATTGGTACTTAAGGTTATTTATGTGCACAGATTAACATACGCCAATTTTATAGTTAAAGATTTGCACTAAATTACCGTTATCGTTCCGACATAATCATTTCATACGTAAAAAAGGAATGAAAACTACAAAATATATCGAGGCGAGACGGTATTTTGGGTTACTTTGTATCCCACAAAAAGAGATTTAGAGAATGGAATTGAATTGAAATAAACAGTAAGGGCCTTCCCGGTGACGGTTTTATAACATTCGGTTTAGTACACAAAGTCTATTTACTCGCTGCATCACTGGGAAATGATTCATTACCTGATGAAACTTGCGGCCTTCGGCTCAAGCTGCAAACGCCAATCTTGTAAAAATAAAATTTTTCAAACCAATACGTGATCCACTGTTTTGTCTCAAGTATTTTAAATGCGTGTACTAGCCTTAAACAAATAGCTCAGTGGCAGTGGCCTTAAAGTGTTGTCAGTACAACACTTTTGTAGGGGGGTCAGAGCCCCCTTTTTTCTTCACATCGGAGTGACGATATCATTCCATTTTGATTATTAAACAGGATTTAGAAAAGGGAGCAGTGAAGTTTTGTAAATCGACCCACTCTACGGTCATAGAGCTTACTACAGGTGCGCCGACTTTCCTTTTGGTTGTTGTATGTGATATACCTAGATTCATAAGATCGATAGCGCCACAGGCGAAATTTTTCAAAAATCATTGTTTGTTTGCACCTTAGAAGCGGCTTACTAGCCATGTAACCTTCTAGCCATGGAGGTTACATAATAGCTCAATAGACAAACAGCTCACTATATAGCTTGCTACAGGCGAGACTTTTCTTTTGGTTGTTAGATGAGATGAATAGCTCCACATTTAATTGCACCTAGAAGTTGGCGCTTCTCAAACATAGGAAGTAGCGCGCATCACCATTTAAATGGATGCGCGGTGACACCGAGTTTCTTCTCTGTGGTGAGTTCGAGTAATATTACATATGGCTTCGCACGCAAAGTAAATTGTTCGACGATAGATCCATGTTATTTTCTATGTTTACATAATTTGGGCGCACCTGGCTTACTAGCCATGTAGTTCACTAGTCATGTAGTTCACTAGTCATGCAGTTCAGCAGCCATGTAGTTCACTAGTCATGCAGTTCACCAGCCATGTAGTTCACTAGCCATAGAGCTTAGTAGCCTTATAGCTTACTAGTCATAAAGCTTACATTGAGTGTGTGTCCAACGTTATTCCGAAACGAATTTTTCTCTACTCCAATATTTGCTGCTTAAAGCTGAAGCTATAAAAATCAACATGTTACACTTGTTGTACACTTTATGTGCTATAGGCTAAGTAACTCGTCTGGGACGAGTGTGTGTAGACTTTTATCTAAAGATACGCGTTCTACGGAAAACGTGGCCAAAATCCTATTCACATAATTTCATTCGATAGGTATACGAATGAATATTTATAACTCGAGACGCAACTGTTCAGACATTTTTTTCTCTCCCCAAAAACATAAAACTAATGAAAATATACAACACTCTGATCTTGTTCATCCTCACACGTATGCATTCATTTTCCGCACAAACCCGGGCAGAAGGTTGTTAGAGGTTGTTAGAAAATAATCAACCGTGATGACAAGAAGCCAGGACAATATTCAAGTCATTCACTCCGACCTTTTAACATGCCAAAAAGGTCAAACGTAAAAGATGAATAAATTTACAAAAATTTGAACAGAAGATGAAGAAAAATCGTTTCGTGTACGGAAAGCATACTTTCTGCACAGACGATCTTCAACTACGATAGAAAGAATGATTAATTTATTCAAAGATTCATTTTTTTAGTTCTTACGTTACAGGTGAGCTCAGGTCATTAACCATAGAAAAATCAAACGAAAGAAGAAGAAAAAACTCTCGTAAATGTAGGTGCTCATATTATGTGGAAAAGAAAATAATTCTGAACGAAGAGTAAATAAAGCGTAATACAATCGTTCGGATTGTGTGTATACGCAGGGTACACACTATCTATACGTCGAGCATTGATCATTTTGCCGATAAGTTTTTAAGTGGTTCTGCAATTTTTGAAGTCATTTACATAGCAGAAGCACTTCACTTAAAGCATTGTACTTACGAGGTTCCAAGTTGTTTACCTGACGAATGGGAATATAGCCCTTTCCTTCGGTTCTGGCCATAACACCCAACTCGTCAAGTAAACAACTTGGAACCTCGGAAGTAATATACTCGAGTATACTTGGGTCTGTTATCAATTGTCTCTGCTAAACGACTTTATGTAACCGACATTTGACCTGGGTCATAGACGTATAACGATAGTAAACCAGATAGACCTAGTTATCCGAAATGTGAGTCAAACATTTTTTTTTGCTTGTCATCTTGTCTCAATCCCAACATTTGAAAATTTACTTTCCTAATTGCTGATAAACATCGCATAATGATGATTCCAGCGAAACAGTAATTTAATAGAATTTAATTAACACTTTTCTGGCAAAATTGTAACTGAATAAATTACCGACTTCGTTAAAATGGTTATTTCTGGTGATTTTTTTGGTTCGGATAGCCTAATCATTTGTTCAAATAAATATCTGTACATTTCTCTTCACTAATCCATTGGTAAACAGTATAGCATAAAATCAGAAAATGTAAATTTTATTTGATTTGACGGTTAGTCCCCCAATTTTGTTTTTTGTTTATTGTAAAAATCAAACATTTGATTTGAGTATCCGTTGCTAATTATGT
>JANTFA010145952.1:0-11669 GCA_026413405.1 Phytosciara flavipes | reverse complement strand
CAGTAAATCAAAGGACCATCTTCCTTTTACGAGAGTCATCATTGTGACCACTGTCAAAACTAATTGTGAACTATATTAGGTGTGGGTTGAGTAGGATTAATATCGTTTCTAATGTCGAAACTTATTTTTCCCCGACTGTTGATTGCTATGTCGCGTAATGTGTTCCGATGCAATGCAAGATTGTTAATATTTTGATGACGAATATTCATACGAACGAACGGATGAACATGAAGTTTTTTTTTAAGGTTTTCTTCGGCCAGGTCTCTGTATCACTCATTAACAACACTTCAAACTCACTAACAAATAAAGCACACGTAATCTTCAAAGTTTGAAAAGCTAAAACATAGCTGAACACTTTACACTAGACACTAAGTTGCAAAAGAATGTAACCAATTACCAAGTAGGTCTGTGTTAGCTGAAAGTTTTACCGTCTGCGACATCTGTTTTGATTCGGATCCAGAACTGTACCGAAATTCGTACGCAAGACTTTACTTTCAAACGTGAGTAACGTCGATATTTAGCTGAGATCCCAGGTACACAAATTTGTCCACCACCATCTGTTGAAGATGTGTGCATGTGAATTGTTACATTCTGCTCACGTGGTTGGTTCGAAGGTGTGATGATCTGTTTTATTGTCGTTCACCTTCAACTCGAAGTCGATTCATTCTGTCTCCAAGGCCACGAACTGCTGCTTATGAAAAGCAGTATTGCGATTGGTTCTCCTTGGCGTAGTCATTCGTTCGTCAATGTCAAAGTGTTCTGATAACTTATTTCGAATCCTTATACGGCTGTTAGCTCCTTCTAATATCATCTTTGTCAGCCCGATCTGTTTATCGGGAATGCCAAATTCGGCAATAACTCTTTACAACTTCTTCCTTTCGCATGTCGTATGCTGCTTTGAAGTCTACAAAAAGTTGACGCAGTTCGCCAATTACTTTTGTTTGTAATTGATTCGGTTGATCCTACTGCCTTGGTCGGTTGTGTATGAACCTATATATATACCCACCTCTTTGAACCTGGAATTTACATGGATTAACAAATTTATCACCAGTGCCATGTGTAATTTATTGTTCACTAAGAGCCAAAAGATCAACTGCTGTTTGCATTTTCAGCTTTCGAGGTAGACTGAATTTTCGTTGTTTTTTAATATTTTAACCAATAGCTACAGCGATAGCTGATAGATACGGAATGCTTAGTGGCCCATAGACATTCAGATAATTGCAGCACTTTCATTTCAGACGATCTTTTTACCCTATAACTCTACCGTCTACCTAAACTAGCGTAAAATTGCATCTTACTTCTAATAGAGAAACAGTTCTAATAGAAAATCCAATTTTTTTACATTTATATCCATTACAAATCTCCATAAAGACACCGCCAATATATTCTTCCATACAATTCCATACTACGAAGTAAGAAAAAAGAAAATTTTCTGCAAAAGTAAGAGAAAAAGAATTAAGTCGAACTTTTGTGCACATCATACGTATAGAGGTGGTATATAGGTAGATGGATGTGTATTTTTATCAATTTTAAATCCAACCGACGCCATATCCCTGCAGAATTTTTACAGAGTATTCTTAAACGCTTAAACGGTTTCCATGTTCAACATTCTGTAGTACTCTAATCGTTTAATTGGTTTAATCCTCCTATTCGTTTTCAGGTCTCGACATTAAATGCTGTACGGCTCTGAGTAAAATATCTTGACATTTTATTTTTACATAATGCTAAATTATAAACATAAAAAGAACCTGTATTTCGAAGCACACCACCACGAATTTGTTCAAAAAAATGTTTTCTCTTTAAATCAGAAAGCGCGCGTTTTTTACTTCTTCGTCGAGCTCTATGTGTTTGTGATCGATTGTCGCCAAGGTTTTTTTTTCTTCTTTATTTTCTCGATTATTAATTATGTGATTTTTAATTAACATTTCGTAGCATCAGTTGACATATTTATTGATTGGTAATCAAATTGAAATTGATTGATTGAATTTACCTGAGCCACTCTTCATATGAAGGAGATTTTGAAATGAAAAAACGCGGCAAAACTAAAGAATTTTCACTTTTGAGGCTTTTACCTATAAGTGAATCAACCCTACAAAGCGTGGATTGTGTAAATGTAATGCACCAACACAAGTCACACTCATATGAAATTATGTTTTGCCGACAGCGTTGTACTAAAACGAGAAGTCTTAAAAAACAGGCTAGGACACCTCTGACGTGGTGTCACCCGCCTTCGTGTCTTAAACTGTTGTGTCACAACCTCGCTAAGACGTACTATACAATGCAGACAAACAATGAACGAATCCCACAATCAATTGTTTCCAACGAAAAGAAACCGAATGGTATCTTTCATATTCGAATGTTGGCAAACAAAAACCACGTGTTAGTCGAGATGATTCCTTAAAATTGGAAAAAATAGACGATATGAAATTTCTTCGGAAGATATCTAAGTGCATTGCTTTCGAGAGCGTTCGTTGCTGAAGGCGTCATTCTAGTGGCAACGTTTGCAGAATTAATATAAACGCTACATGTGTGAATATTTCTCCATGTGACGATTTTGGCTCAGACCAAGACACTACCAAAAATCATCAAACTTAAATAACTTCCCCGAGAATCTCAAATGGCCTTTTCGCCTTGCTGCTTTACGCAAGGCTATATACTGAGGAGGTCTTGCCAACCACCATTTTTTCAGGGGAATGATGTCACACCTCTCCTATACTTTTGTACTCGAGTTTGACCACAGCCAAGCTTCCATGACTTGGTGAAATTTCTGTATGAAATGTGGTGTGTCAGCCGATCACCTGTTTGGCAAGGCCTCCTCAGTATATAGTCTTGACTTGACGAAGCGCTAATAAAAATAATTCCAATGGAAATTGTTTATCAAGAGCAGCACTGTTCATTGGCTGGTTCCATTACCTTGGTGTTACACTGACAGCTAGTGCAGGCTAACCACACTAGGGACCACATGCTTAACGCGTTTTCCGAACCGAGCCTTGAGTAATGAAACTGAAGGATTATTTTCTCGGTTTCATCGCTCGCTAGTTCATCTGACAGTACCTACAAGCTCATCGAAACAACCCAACCACAGCTCTAATATCTTTTTGTAGTAGCAGCTGGATTCGAACCAGTTTGCATCATACTCAAATGCACGGGTGCATGGGTGATAGTTCGTTTTTGATATTAATACCTCAATTTACCCCATTCTATCAAGCTTGTAACGTTAATTTCGTGCTATGCATTGGAAAAAAAATCCTATACAGAATTTAGCTCCGTCTGAGTTTGAACCCCGGTATCCTTGGTGGAGAGTTTAACCATATAAAGAATCAGGTCAGCTCGTTTCTCGACCATTTCAATTTATTTTGAACTGACCCGTTTTGAGTTTTAATGGAAGGTTCCTAAATAAACAACATGAAAGTACCCCTACAGGCACTGAAACCATGTAAAACTCTTCTACTTTGCTCCAGTAGTACTTAACAGTATTATTGGAAATGTGGAGATATGTAAGCAGAACTCTCTTTTACTAATTGCAGTGTATGTGACATAGGCCCATGTTTTATTATACTGAAGACTTGCCAAGCATAAACAACGAGAATACTGAGTTAGTACAAGATTCTCGACGGAAGATAAATAGTCGATTGTTTAGCTCTCGAATCTGTGACTTCACTTGATCTAGAAACAGGCTACAAAATCTCGCAAAATCTTGTACTTCGTTGATTTTAACAGGCATTTTCCTAAAAATTGCCAGCCATCGCTTATTATCGTTGGCATTAAATGGCTTAGTAGAGAGATAAAGAGGATATTTTGTAATGATTCTACCTATGTTCCATTTTGTATGTTCTTTCTACTTGTCTTATATACCGATGCGCGTTGTATCTAACGTATATAATCAGCTCTACACAATCCTATGAAATAAATTATTGATTTCTTTTATCGATAAAATCTCTATTCATAATCATCAATAAAATGTTAAGAATTTCTTCAGTTACATTTTTAATGGATAAGATGGAACGCGTTGCATGGTTATGGATGTGTACCACACGGCCTAAAATGTATAACGAATACGTCCATTGTGTGTCTTTTCGGTTTTAATACGATGTCAAACATCGTGTTTGTTGGCGCCATCTAATATTTGATGTAAAGGAATTTCGATTTCGATATGTTTCAGATTAGGAACGGGGAATTTTGTTCTTTTTTTTCATCAAACAATTCGTCGCTATAAACGACGATTCGATTTGAGTTCATTATATTTATGTCGTACAAATTTCACAGGTTCGATTTCTATTCCAAATATAAAAAGTCGAAAGTGATTGATTTAGAGACTTTTTTCGGGTAGTTTTATTCAAAGTGACATTAAATCAAAGAAACTGTCGCTGAACATTTGATAGATGTTCTGTCCTCCTTGTACGGTACCAATTTGTAAGCACTTCAATCGACAGAAAACCAATGCTCGTAGCAATTCCGGTTAGAAGTACGTAGAGAGATGAAACGAAATGCGCCCAGTCCACCTGCACTAGGTCAATGTTTGATCTCTGACATTTGGGCTTCTTTCCAATCCAAATTTCCCAGTGATGACTCATTATACCGGTCTCATGAAATTTCCTAAGACTGAATCGTTTTGCTTTACATTAGAGAAAAATCTGTCGACAGTTTTAGGATTACGAATGTAAAAGTCGACCTCAATTTAATGAATTCCTTTAGCGGAGATTTTATTGGAACGACTGGAAAGCCATGAATCGTTTGGATATAAGTTACTTCTTGCAAGTTACATATTTGCTTGTCCGTCAAAATTGCTAGAAAGAGGAACGGTGACGTTCATACAGTAGGTCACGTAGAAGTAGTAGTCTAAGGGACCATCCGCACTTTTCCTATGCCTTATAGCATGCAAGTCACACTATCATCGTACCCACCCCCCTCCCGCCTTCAAAGAGGATTTATGGATGAGCCCTAAACAATATCCCGATGCCATGTGACAGCAATAATTATTGCTCAACCACCTGATCTTGTTACTACAATAGCGCATTTCATTGAAAACTAAAGTCTTACAATGAGATTGTTTGCAGAACTCACTTTTTGACAATGAAATAGGGGTAGGCATAGAGGTAATATAATAGGGACTTTGAATTTGAAGTTATTCAGAGTCCCTTACAATCTGTACACAAAACGTCACACACATTCAAGTAGATGATTTCGCTTTTTTAAAATGTCAGTTTGTTCTATTGAGACACCCCTTGGGGGTATGATATGCTTGATTATGGACATGGCTTGAATTTTAAAACGACCAAAACCGTTTTAGTACTTTTCATTCGAAGTCAGCGGAAACGTAGAAGTCAAATAGGGAAATTGAAGGTAATTGCAGAGAGTCGCACTATTCTTATGTCGTAGCGGTAGCGGAGTTAGTGACGCAGTTACACCCCACACTTATATTTGACAAATTGGACGTCAATAAATGACTTCAACCGTTTCATCAGAATTACTGACCACTTTACCCATCGTCTACGATTTTCCCATATCATCAGCATGGTGTGCGGTTCCCTTCCCATTTCATAATGAACATCTTTTATGGATGGCCTCGAACTAGAGCAACATTTTACAAATTCGAAAACCAAATTGCAAGAGTAGCAAGAGCAATTATCAGAGTTGTTAGATGAATGGCCTACATTGTCATGTCACCTCTTCCAGCACACACGCTTCAATAATCATCGTTTTCTGATTCATTTCTGTTATTTACCTTTCAATTTTGGATACGCATAGCTGACATCAGTGTTCAACGCATACCCTTGCTCTTTCATCAAATCTAAGCCTTCCTGTACGCTCACTATTCTCGGTCGGTCACCATTTATTATTTGTTGGTATATCTGTTTAGCTGATTCATCTTTGGAGTGTTTCAAGTTGTCGAGTACATACGGTACATCGTCGGCATAACATTTCAACTTGCTCTGCGCCAACTGCCTCATCGTTTTAATGGTCTTTGGTGGTTCGATCAGCAGTGAAGATATGATGAATGACGAGTAGAATTGAAACATCAGAAACGATAGCATCAAAACGGAAATGGCAAATAGTTTGGACGATAGACAATTCATCGATCCTCCGTAGCCTGTAAAAACACTTGAACTGATAGAATCATCATTCAAAGCTTCTACCAAATGTTTAACAGAAGTAAGTATTGTAATTATCTCGACCAAACACAGACCTTGTTGAAACAATATTCCGAAAACCATTAGAAAGGAGTTGCTGTATGTGTAATCCGTGCAACGTCGTTTGTTCTCATGCAACAGTGATTGTCTCAAACTGGTTGCAGATAATAATCCGAATACAATGAAAACCACCCAAACGACATTACTTAAAGGCGATAGAAATACATTGGATGAAGTAACTGATTTCGGATGTTGGAATAAGAATTTCAGTCTGAAATTGAGGCCGAGATGGTACACTGACTGACATAACCAGCAATGGGAGCTATTTACTGAATGAAATAGGAGTCTGCTGTTGCGTCCACCTGCCCGTACCTATCATCTTGATGTCTAGCTCCAGTTATTGCCATGTCGACTTCCCCTCGCTTTACCATACCCAATGTACCAGTCCAGTGTCCCTTAGAGTCAACAGTCATCCAGTGATCAGTTCGATGAATCAACAGCCTAAAATTATGCATTTCCATCATCAGTTTGAACAGTTTGTAAGTACTTCGGTCAAGGCTATTGATCTGAGTAAATTCATTGGACTCTAGATGTTCCATGAATGTTTGACTGCTGGGTATCGGTGTCGGCAGCTACATATAAACCGTTTGCAATAACGAACGAACCATTACAATATAATGTGTCGGCATTTACCGTTATAATAGCCAGCAGCGTCAAACCACCAAGGTCTTGTCGTCTATCGATCTTAGACTGTTGAGTGGTTACTTGAAACCGACGGTTTTCATCCCAAATTCCGATCGTTGTTATATTGAGTTGACCCCCTCTTAACTTACTGGGATTATAGACGTCACTTATTTGGAACTCTCTGCAAAAAATTGAGTAAAATTATGGGCTTATGGAGCTTCTCTTGAATAGAATTGACCCATTATTGATGGGGGTGACTAATGTCACATCTGCATCCAGATTGATATTTTGTGGTTCCAACACGACATACGACTGATTGACACTTCTCGAAAAAAGTAGCCAACTTCTTTCGAAATGAAATAAAATTGCTTGCGATGACTGCATCAGGAAACTGTTGCTCTGTTCGCAGTCTAAATCCATTACGACTAGGTGAGTACCTTTCAGTCGAATAAAGAATTGAGTTAAGTTGACTGCATTGTAATCGTCACTTTGATTGTTCCACTTCCACACGTTTACATATGAGTCGACATTATGGAGTTCTGTGACCGTTTCCAACATTTTGTTAGTATTTTCGCATGTGACCAGCAGGGCTGTTTTAACATTGACGTAGTTGAGGTAGTCTTTGATCAGTTCAATGGAATTCGGCGTTACTGTTGTAACAATTAAGCAAACCATGAAGGGAATCACGGTATTCCGTTGGCTCATTTTTTTATACTAAAAATTCATCGAACAATTCAGAAACATTTTTCTTTGTGCAGCTTATGCGATTTCGTTCATTGATTGGTTGCGTTATGCTTATGCTATGAACTTTGTAAGGGGGTTCACTAATTTTGGTTTACCAGCAGAGAAACTGTTGATCAATTCAATTGCAATTAAAGTTTTCAAGCACCGTAATGCTACAAGAAACAGTATTCAACGAAAAGTGACCCAACTTTCAAGAACAGTACCCAAAGATTGTCCCAATAATAAAATCCAATGTACCGTTGAATTACGTGCGGGTATCATTTATTGTGCACAAAACTTGTAAGTAAAATATTTTCCTGTAATTTTCCAATTAAATCGAATTCAATGCCATTCTCAATTGGTTTCCATGAAAGCAAAATCGGCCAGAAAGGAGTTCTGTAATTTATTCGAAAACATCAGCTTTTAAGTGCCATCTTCTTTTAGAAATGTTTTCGATTATACGTAGAGCCTTTAATACAGTAATCACGTTATTCATTGGCTTCATTGACTAGGCTAAACGTTGTGAAACTCTTTTATTCCAGTGCCGAATTCGTTACCGGAAATCATGTTTTCACCTAAAATATGCGATGAAACTGTTATCGTATCGTAGCAAATTGCAGCGACAAGGTAAAATCCAGATGCAACTACCGTAACTACACTTGTCGAAAAACAGTTATACCGAAGCAAGTTTCTCAAAAACACACAAGCGAAAATTGAATTCAACAATTCGTAAGCAAAGAGCCGAAAATGTTCCAACATCAGGGCCGTAGCTAGGTAAGTGCTAGGGGATGCTCAGCACATCTAAAATGTTCTTGAGCAACACCTGAAATATTACCGAAGTTGAACATTTAACATCAACTCAGAGAACTGAAATGAGACTGAAATCACCGTGGGTTCTTGAGCACCCCCTAAAATAGAGTCCTAGCTACTACCCTGTCCAACATGAAATGGATCATTTTCGCAGGGGTATAGTGCTAAGCGAAAGTAAAAAGTACCGCAAAGATCATGAGGCAATTCCCACGGGTGCAGCGAGTGAAACAATTTTGGTGCTAAAAAAAAACTTGGAAACAAGAAAATTCATGTCACTTCCAACTTGTGTAAACTCAAAAGTTCGCTTGTGGACTTCTCTTACCGGACGTATGTCTTGTCGGCACAAATAACCTTGCAACGACTCTATTAAATGACAACGAATTTATTGTTGTTTTAACCAACTGTTAAAATAGAACACTGTAACTATGTGAAGAACATCGAAAATAACTTCAAATTTTAGAACGATGATAAGGCGAGAGTGATTATCGTAAATGAATAAAAGATAAAAATTCATTTTACAGTTCATTGTTAGTTACCATAAATCGAGTATTCTAAAAGAAGAAAATTTTAAAGTTTCGACGGCAACAGGTATGTAAGACGCAATTTAGTTGCTTATCGTAAACTCATTAAGGCGAAGAATATAAAACGTCGAATGTACACCATTCACGTTCATCAGTCATCATCATCAAGAAGTGTGTGGATTGTTCTTCAGACCATATTCAGTTAGTGCTCGAAAATGAAAGTGATTTTACTTGTACTTGTGGTCACATCCGTTACCAGTGCCAATTTAGAATTGCTCAAAAACGACCCCAAGTACTGTTATTCAACAGATAAGACCCGGCCGCAACTTGCAATGTTCTCAAATACATCACCATATGACGGAATTCGTGGTGAAGCGTACAATCCTTCATCCTGTACACCAAGTCGTTTCTGGTTAGTCTCCAGACACGGTTCCAGATATCCATCAATAGCTGATACCGATATTTTGCTCTCACCTACTGATCCTATGCAGACAAAAATCATGAACAACTTCAACTCTGGTAAAACAGCATTGTGCAAAAGTGATGCTGAAAATATCAAGAAATGGAAATTGGATCCTATTTTGATTCAAACTGAAGGTCCTGCGAACCTTTCTGCGACTGGATGGAACGAAATAAAGAGTGTGGCTCAACGTTATCAAGCGATATTTTCTAAACTTCTACCTAAGTCTTATTCACAGCCACATTACTTCTTCAGGAATTCTCCTTATTTAAGAACTCGTCAAACAGCTCAGGCTTTTGCTGAAGGTCTGTTTGGAAATCGTGGTTTTCAACAAGTCAATTATACGGGTGGGTCAAACCCTGACTTCTTTATGGTTCCGTTTTATTCATGCTCGGCATGGACGGAACTGTTTTCTGGTGGAATTAGCGAAACTCAAGCATTTGCTGATGGTCCGAAGTGCCAGCAAATGATTACCGAAGTTAGCAACAAGCTCGGATTTTCCGGATCAGATCGATTAAATCAGACAGAAGTTTTTGCTCTCATCACTCACTGTCAGTATGAACAGATTTTGAATCACCAAAAAGCGTCTCCATTCTGCTCGGCATTCTCACCTGCTAACATTCAGGTGTACGAATACTACAAAGATTTGATGTTCTATTACATGCTGGGGTACGGGTCACCGTTCAATAACATGGGGTGCTTCTTGCTTCAGGACATGATACACTTTTTGCAGGCCAAAGATGATCAGAAAGCAAAGCTCAGTTTCGGACACGACGCCACTTTGTGCTCTTTATTTGTAACCATGGGTTTATTTAAAGACTCAATTCCGTTGACTCCAAACAATTTTGAAAAACAAATCTCGCGCCAATGGAAAACCAGTCGGATTACGCCGATGGGAGCTAATTTGGCGGTTATACGATACGAGTAAGTTTCCACAAAACACCTTAATTTGTTGGATAAATAGCTAAAAGCCATAACTTTGTTCCTTTAGATGCAAATCAGGTGAGGATGAGGTCCTGTTCGAGCTCAACGAAAAACCATTACTAATTCCAGGATGCAGTTCGAATGGCATGTGTAAAATGTCAACAGTTCTAAACCTATTCGGAAACTTTGCCAATGCAAATTGTGCATCGCTTTATTGTAACAATAATTAGTCCAGTGTGCAAATGACTTTCATTTTGCTCGTAAAATATTCTTCAAATAAAGAATCCTTTCTGCATGCGCCGATTTGTTATGACTTTCGAACTTAAGCTGATTGGAATTCCATTCATAAATGGTATAGGGTGGATGAGCAAACACCACTCTTTATTATATCAATGAGTAGACAGGGATTTATACGCTTACACGACAGATATCTTTTTGAATGGGATAACGCGCTAGTGCTTTTTAAAATTGTTTGAATTGACGTAATATACGTCCCTTGAGAATTTGATTGTGTCAGTAAGACATTTCTTTCTTTTAAACACTTGCATGAAAGTATCGTCGTTTCAGTTCAAAATTTGACTTTGTGATCTCCGCACAAATGTCGTTTAAAAGTGAACACAATCAATCAATTTGTATGTGTGAAGATTTTATGTGCGGCGCATTTGATAACGAGCTGAGTAAAATCAGGCGCATGAACCACAATATCAAAAAATTCCAACTTTAAAGTTTACCCCTGTCTCGGCTATCAAAGTTTTTCAACGGCCGAACAGCGAATTACGCTTCGAAGCTTTTCATGCTCTACCATTCTCCGAGGTGCGAAAAGTTGATTTACAAAAGCTAATTTTCTCAAGCTTCCCCTTAACTCCAATTAAATTTCTAAAGTTTGGAGCTTTAGATGAAGGATCTATCTAATGCCTGAACCTATGACCTCTTCTTTGAATCTCGAGCTTTTAGTCTTGAATCTTTCAAACCATGGAACCATGAGTAAAATAGAAGGACAGTATTTCGAAATTTGCTGCACTGTTATTTGAGTCAAGGACGCTTTGCTAAGGCGCAATAAAAATATTCACATGGATAGTCCCCTAAGTTTTACCGTGTTCTTTGTCAAATAAAAAATTCCAAAACTTTATTTAAAAGTTGTGTCGGCACGAAGTTGTTTAAATCACTGCGATAAGCGAAATTTTACCAATAATTCAATTGCTTATCGTAGACTCATTGACGAAGAATATAAAAAGCCGAATGTGCCATTCAACCTCATCAGTCATCATTGAGAAGTGTGTCGATTGTTCTTCAGACCAGATTCAGTTAGTGCTCGAAAATGAAAGTGATTTTACTTCTTCTTGTGGTCACATTTGTTGCCGGTGCCAATTCAGAACTGCTGAGAAACGACCCCAAGTACTGTTATTCAACAGATAA
>JANTFA010145941.1:0-11672 GCA_026413405.1 Phytosciara flavipes | reverse complement strand
TAAAGCAGTCTTCGAGAACAATCAAATTAATTTTCGTTATCATTCATGTGAATATTTGTTAGAAAATTAGTTGATGTTTTGCATTGGAATTTCGCTCCTATGTACATAGATGGCACTCAACATTGATGTAACTTAAGTTTGTCGGGCAGCTTATCGCTGGCACAATAAAAACTTTCGGTAATGAAAGGATCTCAAAAAGTAGAACTACAATCAGCAAAACTAATAAATAATTATCTAGCCTCTGACCCAGCATACGGTTGTCACGGCGGACTATTATTATTTGCATTGGAATTCTGGCCATGATTGCAAAAAATGTTGTTTGTATACCACACACAATGTATTGTCGACCTCGGCTTCGCCTCTACTGCGAGAAAATATCTTCATACCTACCTTGGTAGAAGAATAACTATTTCAGTTTGAATAATATTTGCTCATCGATAAGACTTTGAAATCATGAGTTGATCAACATGAAAGAAATTTTTTTCTCATACAGGCGGACTGAAACGTCACTAGGTGGGAGGGTCGAAAAAATAATTTTTTCTCCCAGCTGTGTCACTTTTCATTTCCAGTAGTTCCCAGTAGTGTCAATTTTTTTTTCATCAAATGCCTTTTTTTCAACAATTTAGTAACATTTATCGGTAACATTCGCTGCACTTTGCTCCATCCTTGGAAGTTTTCACCACCTGGGTGAATAACAGTCCTTTTTGTTCCTAGTGACATAATATAATATTCCAAAGTCTTCTTGCTAGGCGAATATTGGTCCGACTGAATAACTATTTAATTTACCAGAGTCCTGAGATGCACTACACACTGGTATTTTGTTCAATCAAAATCCGTCGAGTTCAAAATTCATTTAATAACCAGTTGGCATGTGAGTATAAAAGATTTATGCTCGATTCACTGGTAGTCTAGGGGCGACAGAACATCCTGGTGTCCATCGATGCGGCGCAAAGTATGACGATTGTTCTATGTGGCATTTGGTTTCCTGATTACGGATTCTTCGAAGGCTTAACGCTTTAATGCATAAATTTATGAATTTCGACAAAAAGTGTCTTCGGCAATGTTAAATTATCTTGAATTCTGAATATTTTCTCTGAAGACGGAAATTATGTAGAATCTACAGGTGTGGCCGGAGCCACCAAGAACAATCGTCAACCTTTGCGCTGCTTCGATAGGTACAGTATGTTTTGTGGCCCCTCGGTTATGGGTTTAAACAAGCGAACTGCGAATACCCTTATCGCCATTACCGCGCGGTATAATCATAAACTTCTTTCGCATACTGTAATATTCGGAATGGAATTCGGTACGATGGTCTTTCTTTCTTTGCTGTTTTCAGTGTGCATATTAACGAACAACCGAAATGGTGCAATTCGAATGTTTTATTCGGTCGATAAGTGAGCATAGTATTGAAACCGTAAATCATATTTAGTTGATTATTTTCATAAATTTCATTGTTACGTACCGTATACAATGCGTAATTTACATTATTGCATTTGCATTTATCAGGCCATATTCTGCTGATTCTTTTCGCTAATTTCATTTTATAAATTTATTTCGAATTTAAAAATGAAATCCAATAACATATAGGTAGGACACGGACGGTTTACAATTATTAAATTATATTGATTTAGAAATACGTGTGTGGTAACAATAATAATTCATCATTTACATCGGAGAAGATTGAAATAAGATCATGGATGTATGTGGAGATATATATTTCGTGCATATAGGTGGGGTGGTTGGTTTAATGTTTACTTCTTTACTCCTTATACCGTGGTATGGATAAATTATGTCGCTGAGCAATTGTGTCAGCTTTCATTTCGGTATAAATATTAATTAAATGTTTCGTATTTCCATTTATATAGCTGAAGCCGAGGGATTTTCTACTTAAAATGTGCGATAAGTATTGAGTCTGGCATACTTTCAGCTTATTGTTTGTTTAATTCACTAATATCATCCACTTAATTTGTGTTGACGTGAAAGTATTAGACTTAGGTGAATGATGTACACAATATTATCTAAGTATCTAGGGACTGCATCCGCTATCAATAAGAACTACAAAAAGTGAATGAAAATCTCACACTATTTCGGTCTTATGAAGCAAAATTCACATTCAAAGAATTGAAGTAAAAGATTAGAAAACAATATTTCGAAAAAGCTTATGATCAAATTAAGTAATAGATCTGATGAGAAACCTGTTCATATACTTGCTGTCTGTGACAGGTAAGCTAGCCTGTTCACATTTTGCTAATAGAAAAACGGTTTTTTGGCTTTCAGCTCTTTCTGGCACTTCATTCTGGCTACGGCTCTGAGCTCCAAGCTAAATATGTACTTCAAAAAAGTAACAAAAACATTGAAATTAAACTAATTCATTTGATACTGAAAGTGCGATCACGATCTGCACTTTTAAGCCAAAATTCTGCTACCCAACATCCAACAGATGTGGTTTCGCCTCATAAAAAGCTCCACAATAAATCAAGTGTATGTAATAGGGCAATTCACATGATATGCTTTGATATTAGTCAAACTGATAGTAACCAAGCGGCGGCAGTTGAGTTAGTTGTTACCTAATGTAACATATAAGTTGTAACGTTCGAGTGGCGGTCCAGCGCTGACCACATGGGGTGTGACCATTGTCGACTTTTAATGGAAAAGCGAATCCTGGCCACCACATCGTGGGTTTGGGAGGGTTCAGAGGACTAGAAACCAAGGTGATGCTTGCAGGAAACAGGATCCGCAGCCTTACCACGGAATACCTTTCTCTGGAAAGGTTTCTAATTATGTCAAACGTGTCACACACAATTTCGATTTGATATCTTTTTTAAGTTAACTCTAAAATCCACATAAATTCGGTTTTTGTTACCAATTTTCCTAATTCCTCTCTAATACCCAGCCAATTATCCAATTCGTGTATTTGATTAATTTTCAATTTATTCGCAGTTATTTACAAAATAATTTTCATTTTCATTTAATTAAAAACGAAACGGATTCAGCCAATCGAAATGTCTACTAAAACAAATAAATCGCTCTCTTGATAGCTTGACAGGGGGGAGCATTTTTTTCTTCTTATTTTTGACGATGCTGGTGTACTGAACAGAAGAAGAAAAAATCTGAATTTTCCATGAATAATGTTCTGGAGAGTCTCTATATCTACTTTTAACAAGTTTCAATTTGGATTGGAATAAAGGACTCGAATTCTTTTTTATAGACTGATTGAGAAAAAAAGGGGTGACTTAATTAAAGACAGTTGTCGATTTTTAAGTGTGGTATTATGGCTGGAAGGGTTTTTTATTTTCATTTCAGAGAAATTCCTCCATCTGCAATGCATTTCGTATATATAAAAATAGACGAAGAAGATGAGATGACACGGTATAATTCACAATTCCAAATTAAGGAAAAGGGTTAAATTTTTTATTTATGGATATAGATAATAGATAATTACGTCGCGAAATGAAATCAAGTAGAAAGATATGGGCAATTTATTTCCCGTTGTGTGTTTTTTTTTATTTCGCTCTCCTTTCGTTGGGCTAAATAAATCATTGGAAAATTTTAATTAGAAGAGATGAAAAGTGATCAAGATAATTTGATCTGCGTCATTGACAAAAAAGAGTTTTTTAATTGGAACGGGAACGTTGGTTTCTCGACAGGCGACACTTTTTATTGCACAAGAATGTCTAGGTAGCAACTTGACAACAGAACTATAGAAAAAACATAAGAAGGGGACCCGTACGAGTTTAGCGAGAAATGAAACTATTTGTCCTCTAAAGGCATTCTTGAATCATTCCATTTAAACTCATCTCTAAACTAAATCTCGCGTATGAAGTAAAATTTAATATGATTCATATCATTCATTACCCTTCAAACAAATAAAACTAATTCAATTCGGATGGAATTCACTTCCGATCCTAGCCAAAAATGCACATTTAACTCCAATACAACTACTTGCTTACCCTGCTGACGGTCCGTGAAACTATTATGATTGCTTACGCCGTAAGCCTTATTGTCAACATTAAGTTTTAAACAAAAAAATTCCAAGTCAGATGAAATTGACGAAAATTTGTACGTTAACTGCGCGACCGAGTATACGGGTCTCCTCATCAAGAAACGTTTTAATGAAACGACCACAGTACAGTCTAAAAGGTCCTTAGGGGAGCTAGAATCAGGTTTCAGTGAAATAACATCTGACGAATCTCTACAGTCTCTAAACATCTTCTATAAATTTGGATCTATTACTTCATTTGATCAAATTATGTTCAAAGTATTTATTTCAAATCTGGTACTTCAATTCTTCAGGCATACATTTTGCTATATAAAGAGCGAATTGGTCAGAGATTTTCATTTATATTTTTGTCGTCGTTATCGATAACAGGTGTCTGTTCGTTTAAATGTCAATAGTTGATTGGAATGGTAACATGATACAGCTCAGCTCAAGCTCACACATGTGCCCTGTCGGTCAAAATCAACAAAAAAATTTTGATGATCAAGTACTGGCAGCGGTGAAGCAATCCAAATTTGTCTTGATGAGAAGGTTTGTAACTTTAGTCAGTGTAAGGTTACGTAGCAAGATTAAGTCATGTCTAATGTCAGTTTGAGGTCGAATACGAGCGTATAAGCTTGCGCTTACCATTTTATAGAGAATGGTGTTTTTTATTAGTTTGCCTGTTGACAGCGTGTTGAATGCGTACATTTCTTAGCTAAATGTTAATTTCATGTAATGAATGACTTCCAGCGCATCCAACGTGATTGGCTATTATTCGTTTCCTTTCGAACAATAAAAAGAAATTGACTTTCGAGATCTAGTCAAAGAAAAACCCTTAAATCCAGAATATCTGCTGGCGGCCAATGAAAACATTACCACCACTATTCAGTCGTCATTAACCTTTGAACAAAAAAAAATTAAAATTTGGATGAAATTTACTCACAGGTCTACTGAACAAAAAGAAACTTTTATCGAAATGTACTCGAAAAGTGACTACGGTTCTGACTATTGGATTCCAATGTTATTGGACCCTATTGGAGGTATTGGAGGTTGTATCCGTGAAATTTCACTACTCATGCGAAACGTTGACGAACATTTTCAATCTCTAAATATCTTCTATCAATTCGAATCTATTACTTCCTCTGATCAAAATATTAAAAAAAATTGATTTCAAATCTTGTACTTCAATTGTTTAGGAATTCATATTTTTGTCGTCGCTATCGATAACAGATGCCTTTTTTCGTTTGGTAAAGTCATCTGTTCGTTTAAATTTCATATTCATGATTTAATGAAGGTGTAACGTTTTGTGTTTTGGACGGACGAGTGTAGGCAAGTCCAAAACACAAAACGGTTGGTAATCATTCAAGAAAAGTTGTTGTGTAGTAATTCTGTACGTCTAAATTTGAATTCGATCGTTGACTGATGGAATAATAGTAGCTCCGGCTCAAGTTCATGCATGTGCCTTGTCATTCAAAATCATTAAATGCATTTCGATGGTTAAGACTGGACTAGATGAACTGGCACTGGTGAAGCAATCCAAATTTCCCTAGATTGAGAAAATTTGGAACTGTAGTCAGTGTGGAGGTACATAGCAAGGTCAAGTCAGATCACATGATTGCTTATAGAGAATGATGTTTAGTTCTCCTGTTGACAGCTCTTAAGTTATAGTTTGGTTTGATTGAAGTATTAGGACGCCAACATTTCTTAGCTTATTCTAAATCTCATGTAATGAATGTCCGATCCGATTTTGACTGTTTGATTTCATTATCATTGTTTCAAACAGCTTGCGGTGGCATACTTCTCCAGATATACATTCAAGGCTCCTTGAAAAGCACCCCAAAGTAGCTTTTGTCTTACTCTATCTATCTCTGCAACTAAAAAGATTAACAAAATTGCATTCTTTTGTCTCAAGTTAGTGTGATGACAAACAGAAAGTTTTTCAAATGCTGACTTGGTATCTCTGAGCAACCACCACAGGATTCAAAGACGTGTTACAAACGTAGCAGTAGACGTATAAGACACCCGTAACCCGTACGGGTCTCTGAAAACTGACACACAATCGAAGAGTTCCCATCCAGATTTCCCATACGGACTGGCATTATTGACAGCATAAATGCGTCGAACAAATAATCTGCGATTCGATGTACTAATGCTTCTCAGACGCTGCCGGTTTGACAAATTTTTGTATTAAATCAGTCACACGTAAGACGTGGGAGATTTACAATATATCGAGACAAGAAAAGGATTTATTTTCTCTGTTCGTTTTGTGCCTCACTGTGCTATTGATCTTCGAACAATAAAATCGTTAAAGTGATATCGATATTATTACCTGACTGATTTTTTGTTTCCTTCGTGACGGATTTAGTTCATTGTTCGTGTATAAAATGCAAGAGACTTTTTTGTGAGATGGCTGTTCTGTGAGTGCAACATAGGGAATGTCTAATGTTATGTCAGAAATTGATTTCATTCTTACTTCTATTATGAATCAATGAACCATTCGTTCCAGAACTTATTAATTCTTATTATGCAGTCGAGGATTTTGCTTTTAACTGGTTGTACAGGCACGACAACCCATCAAAAATATATTTCTGAAAAGAAATTTTTTTGTTTATTTTTTTATGGTCATCATATTCTTAGGTATGTGCTCTTATTGACTACCTTATAGTGTATGCTATTGATTTAACGAACCGTCTGTGTGCACTTGTAATATCTTATTGATTTACTATAGTTTTGAGTTGTATGTTTGATAAACAATCAAAGTGTAAACGGTTTTCGATGGTTTCAATAATTTTGTTCGTGGTAAGAGGGGCTCTTGACAGTACAATTATTAACGTCGGTTTATTTGTAAATATTTGTGTTTTTAGCTGTCTTCCAATTATTATGTTAAGATAAACATCAGTGTCAATGTTATTGGTTTTCAGTCAAGTGGTGTGAGAGTTTAATGATTGTTATGATTATTAGAAAGAAGTGTACAAGTTTAGGGAAGCTACAGTGGGTAGGGCGAGGTAGGTGTGAAATGTATACTTCTTTCTCTTTTCAATGGTAGAAAATGGTATACTGTTTACTGTTCTCGCTCGAAAGAATTGAGGTCTGTAATTTGCTATCAGAATCAGTGTTTCTCGACAGCTCGACACATAGAGCCACTAGCTCTATAAACTGCAACTGCCTTTATTGAAACATTTTTTCCGAGCATTACTTTTGCCTACGCCTAGAGTTCCGAAAATGTTGCTGATTTTCTAGTAATTTTGGGCGGTATGCGTTTCTGATTGATCGTGTTACGGGTCTCGCATTCGCAATTTCCTTCTTCTTTTCGTGTGTTAGTCCGAATCGATTTTGTCACTGTCGTATTCGGCCGGTCCAACTGTACTTAAGTCTTCCCCTTTTACTCAGTTTGAGAATGTCTACTTTCTAGCCACATTGCTCTCATCGTGGAAGTAAACGTTGGCGAACCATTCGTTTTTGACTTTGTCGACGATGGTTTCTTATATTTTCAACGTGCCACGATATGTTCATTGATGTGATGTGATCCAACTTTGTGGTACCAAGGGTGATGCGGCACATTTTCATCTCCGTTGTTGTCAGGTCACTTCCATACTTTTCACACATAGTCGCACACTTCTGGGAATCAGTCTAGGATAAACTACACATTTCGCTACATCTTGAAACTTCTTTTTATCAACTGAGCGAAATAGTCGGAAAAACAATCAGTAACATTTGAATGGAACAGTGAAGATCTCAATAACGTCCGACCCATAACTAACACTTTTCCTCTTCTATCTTTGGGAGAGAATTTCTCAAAGTTCAAAATTAGCGAAGAGTGAAAAAATAAAACTTAAAACTCGTTTCTCTGAATTTTAAGATCATTCAGTTCACTTGGCACCCTTTCTATTCTATTTAAAAGGATTAAGTTGTAATTCTTTGCTCCGACCTTAATTCTTCGTCGAATAAAGCAAGGGCTTCTAATAACGACAAATAGTTGCTTGAGCTATCTCAATAACAAGAAAGATGATTATTTGTACAATAGCTTCGATGTCCTACTCCAATATAACTCATTTACGAACTTAATCTGTTAACAATTGCTTAAGCTATTGCGTTAACATTTTCTGTGTTTAACGTTTTCACCAGTGTACAAAATTAGCCAAAACCATAGTGACGGTTAATTTCTGTTACGGACATTCAGGTGATTGACCACAGTCAAGGGAATTAAAGTTTTTGGTATTTCTTTACAAAATAGTTTACTCAATCAGTATTTAGTTCTTCCACCATTAAAATAATCTTCTTGGCCTGGTACTTCTTTTGTTCAAATTATTGACATCAGAGATTTCATCTTTTACTTCATTAGTTTAAACATAAAATTTCGCTATATAATTGACCACCAAACATGTGAAGTGTTTTATTTTCGTCTTTGTTGTTGATTGCAGATGATTGTCTTGTTTTGTAGGATTTTGTTAAACTATGGGTGTATAGCGCGATTTCAAAAAGCTTGCGCTAAGTACAGCGTTTTCTACTCCTCACGGACAAGAATTTGAGACTTTGCTAACGAAACCGATGCTCTATTCTATGAAATAATCGACCCAACGTATCTATACACCAAAAATCAACACCGATCGCTGTACGTTGGAGAAGTCAGAAGTCACTCACTTCAAGCGATGTAACTCGGTCGAACTTAATCCCAGTTTTTGTGTTGAAGGTATGGAAGGTAACATGTTTCAAGACAACATGAATGCGAGACCCGTAACACGATCAATGCGAAACGCATACCGGCCATGAACTAAATTGAATTATATTAAATACTTAAACGCTGACCCTGTAAGTCAAAATGATTAAAAAAATCAAGAAATATTTTGTAAACATTAGTCGTAGACAAAAATAAAGCAAAGAAGAAGAAGAAGGAAGATAACATGTTTCACAAGCCTATCAACAATTCATATTGGCCGAGTTCCAACCACGAACGCGTTGCGCGACCTCGACAAAATTGCACTTTTTTGACCATTTCTACGGAACTACTCGATCGATTTCCCCATTTGCAAACAGTAGCTTCCTTTTGTGAATACCTTTCAGGGTTTTGAGAAAGAGATCCCAGGCCTCAAAACACGTAAAATGGCGTGTCTTAAACCCTGTATCACATCCGCAGGAAGAGTAGGACACGGACACGACTATGGTTGTATTGGAAAGCTTGAGTCGAGGGCTCCCGGCGCCTACACAAGGATCGAATAATTTGATGTTGTCTGTCAAAAGAAATGGTCTTCGGAAAAATACTGATATTCGAAGGAACCCTGGCGAAATTGGACTAATTCTGTGGACGTCTTAGATAAGTCAAATGATAAGATTAGAGTATCATCGAAACGTAGAGAGTCTCAGCTTTCTTTCAATGCAAATACGTAGCAATTAAGTGTGGGAAGGTGTTCATTTATGACCAACTTGAGTTTTTTCAAATACGAACACTGGATGCTACGGTTGTGCATTGAAAGAAAGCTGAGACTATCTACGTTTCGATGATACTCTAATCTTTTCATTTGACCCGTCCACAGACCTATTCAAATTTCGCCAAGGTTCCATCGGTCTATCCATCCAACATCCAACTGCAGGCATTCAACAGACTGCTATCGGAACATAAATATTTTAATGAAAATCAAAAGAAAATGTCAAAATATATTTATCGATTCATCGGTGTGAGGATGCAATCGATAGCTTTCGATAAGACAAAGTCTAATAAATAACCGAAAACAAATCGTTTCCGAACGCACTACATCAAAAATTCAAAATAAATCAACCAGAAACAACGGTCGTATTTTAATCATAAAAAAACGACCTGTACACAATCGAGAGGAGATCCCGTCCAAAATCATATTTGTATGAAGCAATAAAAATACCGATACCTTTTCCCCGAACATTTAAAACAAATAAATCCCATAAATTAAGCGAAGCAATAAATTTATAATTAATTTTAATGAATATTTAATTTCATTTTATTGTAATAAAACATACAAAAAATGCAAGACAAATACATACCATTGCGCTGGATATGGTTGGGCTGAGATTTGTTGTTTTAAAATATTTTCAGTTTGGTGTTGGGCATTTATATTTTTCCGCGCCATTTGATTTATAAACGACCGTTTAAATTATTATTATTTATATCGTTCGAGAAATCGAATATATTCCTTTCGATATAAATCTCTTTTGAATTCAAATTAGAATTAATTTTTTGTTAATTTTTCATCTTTTAGTTACATTTAATAATAATCACAACAACAACAACAATCAAACGAAAAAAAAGTGAACATACTGTGATCCGATGGCACTTTACATATTAACAAATGGCTACCGAAGTTGCGCACGCATTCGAAGAGATGTAAAATGTGTTCTTTTTATGGGTTATACATAATTATCATCGTCGTGGTTGTTTTCTTTCTTGGTCTTCCACTTCGATCTTTCTTATTATTTTCTGACTTTTTATATCGTGGAAGCCCCCCACGTGGCATAAATAGACTCAGGTTTTGTCGGTGCAATGGGTGAGATGCTTTGGTATTATTTAATTCGATATTTAAATCGTTGTTTAAAGGTTGTTGTTGTTCCATAATATATAACCGACACACAGTGACGGAATGAGAGGAATGAAATTTTACTGCCTGCCCCATGCGAAAGTTGAACATTTCTCATAACAATATAAGCCATGCGAGGATGATTCATTGCATGGTGAAACCGGCCGGCAATACAACATCAAAGGACAGAACAACAATTCTTCCTTTGGAGCATAATTTACGATTCGTTTCTCATGAATTTTTATGTGAAGTCTAACTTTCGCATGTGTCAGTCAGTGAAACATCTTGCTTCAAAAAACAGAGAGAGAGAGAGAGAGAGAAATACGGTCAAAGTTACGATTTTTTATGGTACTACATTGTATGCTGCTACGCAGGATCGTATTATCGATTGCAGGTAGTGAGGAATCAGCGAGTAGAGCGAGCTAAACATTTTTGCGATTTTGTTCTTTGAAAACATTCTGTTTTTCTAATTCTACCTTCTCAGCGCCCTTACTTCTCAGCACTATAAACTGCTACAGCGCCATGGGCTTACCCCAATCAGCCCTTGGGTTAGCCGACCCTGCTGCTAAGTCATTCATTTATTCGGGAACAATTTTATGACAAAAGCAAATTCACAAGTGTGTTTTTGAACTCTTTTCGACAAGTTGTAAAATATCTCACCTTCGGCTCGAATATGCAAACTCTACACTTGTCGAAAAGACAATTACCGAAGCTCGTTGCTCAAAAACACACTTGTGAGTTTGCTTTATCGCAAAATGGTTCGCTCATGTTGTTGGAAATTCTACTCGCATCTACAATCAAACAGTTCAGTTGGGGTTCCTGCCCCGTGAATTTCCTTTATTTTCACATCAACGTCGTCATCTTGACTCTCCTCTTTCCTTACTTTTCTTCGATTTTGCTTTCTTGATTCGTTTCCATTTCCAAGTCGTTTTCCATCGAGTCACTTGCTGCATATACCTGACACAAGTAATGAATCACTTTCGCAGCCATTCGCTGTAAAGAAATTTTACTTGGTAAGATATTTTATTTATTGATGCCACTAACAGTCTGCACCCGACTCTGGACCACATTATGCACCATCAAATCAACAAAAGACTGTATTTGTAAAAGTCATATTAAATACTTGTATCATGCGGTTATATCAGACACTT